>VNKB01010130.1:0-10268 GCA_008042735.1 Drosophila leontia | reverse complement strand
TTCTAATCTCCAGCAAGTCGGAGCAATCTCTCACCCATGTTAAAAGTGACTAATTGAATGCCTAATATCATTCCCCTTTTATATTTTTCAGACCCCTCTGTTGCTCTACAAAAATCCATTCCCGTTAAGACTCCCGGTTTTTATTTTTTGTTGGTAATTTGATATTTTTCACTAAATATGTTTCGGTATCGGTATCGCTTTCACCCCTCCTGGACTGGCTCTCGCTTTTCTGCTTTTCTTTTCCAGCTCTTTGTATCTTTTTGTCTAATGAAGCGTTTAAACTCCCGCTCGTCGCTGATGATAATTAACACAACTCCAAATTTCCAAAAGCGAACCCAAGCAGGGATCTCATTAACCCTTGGCATTTGTCACACGAACTCCAAGGAATTTTATTCTTTCACTGAGGAGTTTCGAGTGGCTGCCAAGTTGAAGTTTTGAGCCATCGTACAAGTCAATCTACGTGACATCCTTTTTGTCCTCGCTCACTTTTTACTCCTTTTTCTGGCGTTGAAACAGATGTCAAATTGTTGTGCATTTTCTGTTGCCTTTTTTTGTGTTGTTGATTTCCTCTATTGTATTTGTTTTCTTTGTCTCCCCCTTTGTTTTCGTTTGTTTTGGTTCATTGACTTTGCGCGGTTTCGAATTTCTGTTAAAATACCCAGCTCGCAACCCCTAAAAATTGCTCTAGGAGTTACGCCCTCAATCGATTTGTAGGGCAACTTGATATGTTTCGAAAGGAGTCGTAGGAACACATGTGCCTTCTAAATTTGGAGATCGAACGGGAGATAATGCAATCGTTGAGAGTTATGAGTTTGGTTAGTTTAGGTTCTTATATACCTAGAAATATCAATTATTTCGTGAAGTTATGGTTGTCAAATGTGGAACTTACAAAGATCATTGGTTTTTGAAATTTATGGAATTTATTTGTGGTGAGCAATGGTTCGTAAATTTTTACAACTTGAGGTAGGAAATGTGAAGAAAGTCGAAGAATTTTGAAAAATATATTTTAAAGAGGTTTTAAGCCTCAAATTTAATCTAGAAAATTTAATCTAAAACCTAATTAATATTTTAAAAAATATTGAAAATAACAATGTATTTCCTCTTAGTACAATTAATATTTTCTTAATTATATTTATCAACCTCCTTATACCCTATTATACCTTCTCCCTCTCACCATATTCTCCATTTCATTCCTTCTCCAAGAGGTAAGAAGACAACTGAAGACACGCGGAAAGTGCTAAAAATCACTTTTGCGATAAATAATACAACTTCATCAGCGACAAACGACGAACCCCCCAAAAAGCTCAAGGAGCAGGAGGAGGTGGAGGAGCTGGAGGAGCACCCTCTGGCCACCAAAGCGTGAGGCGTGCATAAGTGAAATGTGCACAAGATACAAGCTGCGAGATACAAAGATACATCCGAGACATCCAGCAAGGGAACGGCGAGCGAGCGAGCAAGCGGAGCAGCCAAAAAGGTAATTAATCATCGTCATGGGGCGTGTGCACGATTCGCTTAACGTGCGCCTTTGGCGGTGGTTCCCCCCTCAAATCCCCCCCTACCCCCCTGCTCCACAGCGACTAAGAGTGGCTGAATGGGGGTCAGAGTTTGGTCTGTGCAGAGTCAGACAAACATATTACTCAAGGCATTTCCATATGGTCTACTTGAAAACAGTACACGGAAAATAAAATTTGATGAGCTTGAAAAAAATATGAAGGAAGTTTAATAATATATTAAATATTTTAGAAACTATTTTTAAGCTGTATTATTTTAATACCCCTGCAGGGTATTATAATTTCAGTCAGAAGTGAAGGAGACGTTTCCGACCCTATAAAGTATATATATATTCTTGATCAGCATCAACAGGGGAATCTTTCTAGATATGCCAGGAAGAAATCGATTTTTTGGCCATTTTTGAAAAATTTTATAAGGGGTTACATCATTAAAATTTTTGATTTTGATAAAAAATTAAATTTTTTAAATTTTTAAATGAAGTATGCTGATTTATTAACTGTAGAAAATCTTGCACAGAACAGTTTTCCGATTTAAAATTAATGCTCTTTTGGACGAGTTATGATATTTTTAATTTAAAAAAAATTAAGAAGTTTTTTAATATAAAAAATCCGATTTTATAATACAAAATAATATTTTTCTAAGTCAAGATATCATTTCCGACCCCATAAACCATATATATTCTTGATCAGCATTAAAATACGAATCTTTCTAGATATGTCCGGAAGAAATCGATTTTTTGGCCATTTTTGCGAAATTTGATAAGGGGTTACATCATGAAAAATAGCAAAAATGACCAAAAATTTTGATTTCTTAAAATTTTAAATTTGGTATGCGGTTTTTTTAAATTAATAAAAACTAACACAAAACTGCTTTCCGAATCGAAATTAATGCATTTTTGGCTTAGTTATGATATATTTTAATTGTTACCTGCAAGGGTATACAATCTTTGGCTGGCCAAAGTTAGCTTTCTTTCTTGTTTCTGTTTATTTTAAAAATGTATGAAAACTTTTAAAGGCATGAAAAATAAAATAGAAAACTTTATTTACATAAATCCTAATGCTGATCAAGAATATATATGGTTTATAGGGTCGGAAATGACTCCTTCACTACGTTACTAGCTTCTGAATGAAATTATAATACCCTGTAAATGTATAAAAATAAAACATAACCCAAATTTTATATATTTCCCAAAACAAATACTAATAAAATTTCCACATTTTCTACCCACAAAAGTAAACCCCTATTTTCAACAGTGTATCATCTTCTCCAGCTTCCACCAAGGGGGCCGCGTGTATGGAGGGCGTGGCATGGCGTGGCAATAATCATAACGAGCCAAATTAATGCGTTTCATTCTACATCAAGCAGAATTCCCGTGCAGTTTGTATACGTTCATAGTATATATTTTTTGCACCCTTCTCGAGTTGACACATTTGCTGATTTAGCAAAAATATTTGTATATATGGAAGTATCTTTACCCAAGAAAAAAATCTAACATATTCTAAGCTTGTATATGTGGCGCCTATTTCTTCTTAATTTGAGAGTTTTTATACAACAATTTTTAATTGATTGTGTGCCTGATTTCAGCATTTCTGCGAGCCATTTCATTTTGGCCAACGGGGCGTGGAATTCACGCAATAAGTTTAGTTTTGCGGCTGAGGATTTATTTAGCTAATTGGATGCCTAGGTAATTAGTGGCTTGAGTTGGTAAAATTAGGTGGAAAAGTATACAAGAAATGTGTATATATTTGATTAATTTATTAAACAATATTTCTCAAAGAAAAATATAAGGAAAATAGGAAAGAAATTAAATATATTTAAGTGAGAAATGTAGAATAAATAAATATTAATTTAAAAGGGTTTAAATAAAAGAATAATTTTAGTTCCATTTCATAAAAATATCTCAGATAAATTGGCAAGAATTTCCTCACTTAAACTAATTCGAAAAATTGTTTTAAATAATATAAATTAGCTTAAATTGTTGTTTATTTATTTCCTAATCTTAAACATAATTGTAAACCACAAATCATTTTTAAACCTTGACATTCCCTGTTATCACTTCCCATTACCTGTCTCTTTGGTACTTTTTTTTCCTCCACTACCTGTGGCCGCCTTTATGAATTCTCTTTCGTATCGGGAGAGGAAAAAAATCCACGTGCTTATCAGACAAATACGAGGGAATTTATTGGAATAAACAAAAAACAGCTGTTGTTGATGGAAAGCCGAGAGAGCAAGAAACAAAAAGAGGCACGGAGAGAGAGAGTTGCTATAAAAAAGTGGTTAAACGAGAAAAAGAGAATTTTATGGCGCCATATGTGGAGTGCTTATTTTAGTTTATTTTACAATATTTTTAAGACATTTCTTATTAAAAAATAAATATCACAAAGCAAAAAATGCGTCTTAAAATGTATGAATTAATTAAAATGTTTTATTTTAAGAAAATATTGTAAAATATTTAAAGAAATTAAATTCTTTGAATTAAAAAATAGCAGAAATATGTATTACAAAATTTATAAAATTATTTAACAAATATATTAATAATCTAATTGAATTTTAATTTAAGTAATTTATTTAATCTAATTTTTGCAAGTAAAACAATACCAAACCAATAATAATCTAGACAAATTCTTACACACCAGCAGCCGGCTTTTACCTTCATCTCTCTCTCTTTATCTCTCTTGGAATTTCCCATTTTCCGATTTCCCAGTCGTGTGAGCATTTCTCGCATGCGATATTCCCTGAATTTATATTTGCCATAAACCCGAACAGAGACGAAGCCAAAGCCGAAGCCACACGAAGTTGACTTCACAACTGGTTTCAGTTGGAACGATTGTTCAGTCAGTCAGTATACGTTTCTTATGGTTCAGTTGGAAAAATTTTCAGTTGGAAATGAAAACTCGTGGCGTGCGGTTGTACCCGGTCGGTTGAGCTCTTCGCTGAGATACAAATGTACGTAAAAGTGCGCGTAAAATAACGGGAGAAAAAAGCTTAAACTAAGATAGTGCTAACTATATCAATAAAAAAGCTGATAAGAATCTAAAGTAAACAAAAACAGAGTGTAAAAAATACAGTTTAAGATTACACTCTCCGTTGAGTGTGCGTTTGTAATTGCCTTGATTGATAACCGTTGACAGTGACTTTTCGATTTTTCCTTTCGGAAAACTCCCCCGCTCTGCGCTCTATAAATTCCTTGATTTTATTAAAAAGCCAAAAAGAAGCTGCTGCCCCGCAAAGTGTGATCTAAGTGCGCGTTTTGAATTCTTAAAGTGAAAACGGAAAATTCAGAGGAAGAGGGGGCTGAGCCATCCCCAAAAGTTTTTCACGCTTTGCCAAGCGTGCAAATTTAGCGGAATTTTCAATTAAAATTAATCACATCGTTACAAATCACAAAAGGACGATTGCAGCGAGTGCACTCACACACACTCACAAATCAAATCAAGCAATCATAATTAAAAGGATTAATTGAGCCTGAAAGAGGGTTTCTTTTGACACAATTTAAAGAGTTTTTCAAGAGGAGCTGCAACTACATCAGAAATACATCGCATTTCGTACGTCTTAAAAGGTGAGTTTATTTTTTCTTAGTTAATTTATGTATTTATCTAAAATAATTATGGGAATTGCCACAGTTAATGCCGATTTTGTATAAATAAAATGTCAAAAGGGTTCTGATCTTTAAGTTTACAAGGTTTTATTTTATTCGAATTCAGTTGGAAAATATATCTTTCTGTACTTTGAAAGTCCTCAAATGAAAAGTTTATAAAAAGATGAAAGATGTTTATAAAAGTATTAAATTATAATTGTAATTTCTTTTCATCATATTTTTTATAATTTTAATTTCATACAAATATAGACTTCAATTTATTTTTAAGTACCCAATCCAAAAAATTAAAGTGATAATTAATTACCTTTAACCATACAATAATGCAAATTTCACAAGAATTATTGAAAGTGTCAATAGATTGTCAGTATCTAGGTAGGGGAACTTCCTGTTTCAAACTCCCCCCAACTTCCTTAACATTATGGTCAATTTCAAATGGGTCAAAACTGCATTTTTTGGTCAGCGTTCTATTCTTTTCCAAAAAAGTAGGAACCCAACCCAACCCGCCAAGTGTGAATTAGCATAAATGGACAAAGGTGCTTTTCAGTTAACTGCGGTTGGCATCTAATTAATGTGTATGCGTTGGCATTGCATTTGCTGGCCGGAATTTAAATTAAATAAAGGGCGGCAGCTGTGTGTGAAGGCTTCTTCTTTGCCTATTTTCCGATATCTAATTATGCGGCGTGAAAATGCAATGCATGTACAAATATTGACGCGTCACAAGTCTGTTGTGTCTGCTGGCCAGGTTGTTGTTATTGTGTTGCAGTTGTTAACAGTAATTTCCATAGTTGCCAGGCTTTTTTCTGTTTTTTGTTTGCCTTTTGGTGCGTACGTGTGTCTATTTAAAGTGGATCTCAAATCGGACATTATTGAAACAGTTTGAAGTGGCCACCAAAGGCATTTGTTTAAACAAAAAAGTAAGGGAGTCTAGTGGAATAATGATGAATGCAGACAAAACACACTCTTTTGGATATTGTTTGTAAAAAAAAAAAAATAAAATTAGTGAGATCAAAGGAGGGGCTAGAACATAAACTAAAATTAAATGAGGTGTTTAGTGTTGGTTTTCTTGAAGTATTTCTCAGAGTATTTTGGTAATAGTATTTCCAATTTATACCTTTGTTCTCCGTATACATATCCTTCTAATAATTTGTACCCTTCTCAAAAGGTTTCTTATTTTGTATATTATTTTAACCTTAGACTCTTCACTTTCCCTTCATGTTAAACTGTGGTAAACTGTACTAAACTCCCTTCCCATTTCCTATTCCGTTTACCTATTCCGTTTCCAAGACAAGGTCCTGTTCTCACCTTAACCCCAAGCCTGGCACCTGACAAAACTTAAGCTAGGCTAAGAACCATGGCTTTCAGTTTCTCGCAGGAGATGTGGGTTAAAATCTAGTTCAAGTGAGTGAAGAGTAATTAGAGGATGCTACTCAGTGTGTGTGGGTGTTTCTACAAATTGTGTAAGAAACATTCTCAACAAATATTTAGACAGGAAAAAAATAGAAATTAGAAAAACAGCTCTCTCGCTGAGCGAGGAATTCACCTCAAGTGGACACTCGAGTGGAAAGGAGGCTCTGGGGGTAATTACAAAACACGAAAAACTATATGCACATGTATGCCGAAGGAATTGAAATTGCTTTTTAATATTTTCAACAGATTTCCACTTAGAGATTAGCCTAGGGATGAGATGGAAATGGAGATGAGGATAGGGGGTTGGAGGTGCACCTACGCACATCTGAGTGACAGAGAAAGGGACCCTCTTTATCTCTTGCCTATATATTTAGCTCGGTTCTGGTGCAATGTTTGTCTAAGTGTGCTGGATCTCCGCACAGCTGACACAACTTATATGGGGTTTATATGTATATATATATACTATATAGAAACCCGACTCACTCTGAGGAGAATAAAGAGTGTGAATGAGATGTGAACTGCATTAGTAAGTCGAGCCAAGTCGCGTTGAGTAAGTACTTTGCCCCGCGCATTGCACTTCCGTTTTTCGGTTCCCCCGAAAGTGTCACGGAGTTGGGTTAAATTGTGTCACAGAGGTGTTAAGGTCTAATTCCCGGAAATTCTGAATAAACAGCTGCCTTTTTGGTAGGTAGTGAGATGAAAATAAACATGTAACAGAGGCTAAAAACAAACAGGATAAAGGGTTTGAGTTTAGTTTTATTATTTTATTAAGCATAAAGTAACCTATTTTGGTTTTAAATATATATTTTTAAAGACACTACAATAGAAAATATGAAAAATGAAAAATGAATTAAAGAAAACCTATTTATTTATTTTATTAATTTTATAAAATATTTCGCATCAAATTTCAAGATTATTTTCTTACCTAAAATTTTATAAAATGGATAGCTACACTAACAAGATTTTTTTTCCTATTTAAAAGAATTATCGAAATTAGGTAAAAATTTACAATTATTCTTAACATTTATTTTACTATCGTTCTGAATTTTTAAAAATATCTTTTAAGCTCTTAAAGTTTTTTTTTTAATATTTAATATTTTTGTTCTAAATTTCTTACCATCATTTCTTCAGTTATTGATTTTCTCTTAAGTCTTATTTATTTTCTATAAATTTTTAAAGGCTTTCATGTTTATTAAATGTAAAACAACATGTATATCAAAGTTATACCAGCTTTTTATTATTATTTCGTATTATTTTCCCACATCCTCTATCCACAGTTTATTTTTATATTTCACTCCTCAAGAGTAACTCGATCGCCTTGTGTCCATGCCTGGCCTTGCCTTTAATCCTAATGTTAAAAATGAGCAAAGTTTCAGTTTTTTATTCCCTCCATTTGTATTATTTTCAGTTGTTTGCATTTTATTTGTTATCTCACTTGCAACTATCTGCTTGGCCGCCGGCCATTAGACCGAGCCGCACCCAGTTCGAAAAGTAAAAAACTAAAAAACTATTTGAATGAGAGAAGTCCGTTTGTGATGTGAATAATTCCACCACATTACACACTTGCAACGCCTCCTCCCCTGTCCAGTTTCCACCCGGATTTTCCTCGCTTTTCAGCTGCATTTGTGGTGCACATTTTGCCTAGTCAAGTGGTTGGATTTCGGTGGTTGCGAACCGTCGGTTTCGGCGGTTTCGTTTGCCGCTCGTTTATTTGGGAAAGTTGATTTGTTTTGAACTGATTATGGGCATGTTCGGTGCGGTGCCGTGCGGTTTCGCTTTGAGTTCGACTGCGTTCCGGATAATAGTTTTAAATAAGTTAAAGTTGCCATTTAATTGGCCCAGGCAACGCAGAGGATCTGAGAGATGCATTAATGTATCTGCAGCCCACAATCTGTGTGACAGAGACGTGACTTATCGGGAAAGCACACAAGGCAGATCACCATCATCACCATCATCATCATCGTCGTCGTCTGTCTGTTCTGGTCATAAAAAGCTAAACAAATTTCATCGCATTCTACTCGTGCTGGGAAAATGCTGTGAGACGCCGTCAGTTTTCCTTCCCCGTTGTTGCCCAACAATCTCACAGATGCCTACACCTGTCGCCTGACTAATTTATATCTTGTAGATAAAGCATCGCATGACATGTGGTCCAGCACACCACCACTCGGAGTTATGGCCAGAGTTGACCAATATGAAATCATTAAACATCGGGGGCCCCCAAAGAAAAGATGACGACAGGCAAACAAATTTGTTTTCAGTCTCTGTAATTTGCATAATTGAGTTGGATGGAGCATTGTATTGGGTTTCAGATTCCCCCAAAAAATATCTGATAAACCATAAGTGCTGGGCCCTGGCAAGGTTGCTGACATTTTCCCTGTAACACACACACACACATGCACACCTGTTTTGAGTGATTGAGTTATGGTCCTAAAGATTGTACAGATGAGATTTTCTGAGGCATTTAAGTTTTGAATTTTTGATGTCAATATGCGTGGATGGGAATAAACATGGGAGTTGGTATTAGCTTTCAAGGTAGGTGGAATTATTGGCCAGGTAAAGGTAGATGGAAGTGGATAAAGATGAGGTAATAAACAAGTAAATGTACGAGTAGATGGTGGAGATAGAAAAGAATCAGGAAAGAGCTTTATAAAATTGAGAAAGAATTGAAAAGTTTGCTTAGTAACTACTCCTTGTAAATTATAATAAATTTTTCATATGAAAAGAGATACATTTTCTAGAAGAACTACATTCTCTACTATAGTTCAGGAACCTTTTTCTTGATTATACTTTAATAACTCTATAAATTCTTCGATTTGCATTTCCCCTTTCAATTTACTTTATTTTTCATACCACATTAAAAATTAGTACTTCCTTTACACTTTTAACTCTCCATAAACCTTCTTCGAAGAGCCATTACCAATCCCCTATCTATCAGCATGATATATATCCTTTATCTAAAATGCTTCCTTATCGATCAAAGAAATACCAACTGAAAACCTTTCATCAAAGTTAACTACTCCTTTTTACGATATAATTTCTGAGTAATCAGAAACCGAGAGCATTTGGCCCATTCGAATCCATCTGCCCACTAAGATTACACAATTTGCATACCACTCACGTCTCCTCAGGGGTCTGGGGTGTCTCAGGATCTCTCCTTCGGTGTTTGGCTACTGAAGACTAAGTGGAGACCGAGGCAGAAACCAAACTCGAAACCGAAACCAAATAGAAAACTGCGTTAAATTATGATAAAGCCCGGTCTCTGCCCATTCTCTCCTCGGTTATTTCCTCGTTTTATATCTTTTTCAGCTGCCTTTTTCTCCAGTTTTTTTTTCTCGTTTTTGCCTCGACCGCAAAATGAACTGACCAAATGGCTCAGACAGAGGGAGGAGGAGGGACGTCTGGAAATACATTTTGCTAAATGCAGTTTGGCTGCAGATTAGTAAAAAAATTTCCATACAAAAAACCAAAGCCAGGGAAAAGGCAAATGCATGTTGATTATTTTTATTGCAATTGACAAAAGCTTGAGGGGGAATAAAGCCAATGCCAAAGTCTGGCGGCGGTTAATTCTTTTGTAATTGAACAGCAGCTGCCGTTGGCTTTTCCGGATTTAATTTCTTTCTTTGCCAGCAGCTGGAACTTGAAAGTTGTCAAAGAAAAATAAGCCAAGTGAATGTCACTTATATCATATATTTTAAGGTAAAGAAGCTGTGGCAATAAGATTGTTTTCCATCTCCTCAGATACTTCTTTCAG
>VNKB01010129.1:0-75629 GCA_008042735.1 Drosophila leontia | reverse complement strand
CAAATGTTCGATAAATTTTTAGAAAAAAAATTATAACTTTGCTGTTTTTCAATATTTTTGCACAATTTTTTAGATATGGCCATTCTATATTATTATAGAATTTTGGTAAAAATTTTATGAAAATCGGACGACTATATGATATAGCTGCCATAGGAACGATCGAGAAATAAATAGGAAAAAAATTATAGCTTCGTTATTTTCCAACGTGTGTTTATCTACTCTGAGATATAAGCTTTCTTTATTATTCTAGAATTATGGTATAAATTTCATAAAAATCGGACAACTATATCATATAGCTGCCATAGAAGCGATCGGTAGATGTAGAGAAAATGTAAGGCTGGGAATGTAAAACTGTAACCGTCAAACTGTAAACATAATAAGTCTAGGTAAAATGTAATGAAACTCTGTTTTGTGTGTGTTTTAAGCATTTAAATTTATAATATAAATATCAAAACCAATCTGCAAGGGTATACAAACTACGGCGTGCCGAAGTTAGCTTCCTTTCTTGTTTTTTTAATTATTCTTTGACTTTCCTGTGGCTGTAAATAAATAAAATCCAGGACGCCATTCAACAGTTGGTGGCGGTTGTCTTACTTTGCTTCGATTCTCTTTGGCTTTGGGGTTTTCCTTTTTTTTTTTTTTTTTTTTTTTTTGGGACCTTTGGGGTTTGTTTTTTTTTTTTTGTGTTTATTTGTGGGTGGGAAGTTTTTAGAGCGGGTAGATGGGAGGTGGGAGTTTTGGGACAAGGACGCGGACGCGGCGGCGGCAACAGCGGTTTCTGTTTGCGTTTGCGTTTTGTCAGCCATGACAGCGTCGGCAATTGCGCCACCTGCGGCTCCATATTGACACTTGTGTGTGCGTATGTGTGTGTGTCTCAACACAGAAAAAAAAACGTGCTCAAACCAGAAACCATATTATATAATATAAAGTCCAGAAACCAAGACGAAAAAAAAATAAAAAGAAATAAATATCACACACAAGCGTTAAATATTTTTTAAGTAAAATTAAAAAAATTGTAGTGTTTTTAATTTTTTTCCCAGTGTACTGTCTTTGTGTGTGTGCTCTCTTGTTTGTTTATGAGCCCCTAATCAAATTGCCCATAATTAGATGCAACAAAGTTGAATCTTTTTGAAGCGTTTTTCGGACGATTTCTTGCCTCCACTTCCCACCTTGGGTGTTTCCCCTTGTTTTCCATAGGGTTTTCACGCCACCATTTTAAGCATTTCCAGCATTTCCACCATTTGCCACATCCTGTCGTGCCGGAATCGTCAGCATACCAGAAACGCACGAACGGATACGCCACGTTAGCTGTTCGCAATGCGTTCGGAATTTGCCAAGAACACAAAAAAAAAAAAGAAAAAGGGCTCGGCTTTGGAGAATCGGAGAATCAGAGAATCTATTTATCCCTTTAAAAGGAAGGTACTAGAAGAAAACTAACAGGAAGTGGGAATGAAAATAGAAAAAGGTAGAGGTGGAAATTGCGGGGTTTGCTTTTAGAATATGAAAATGAGAATTAAATTTGAATTTGGGTCACAAAAATTTATTTTAATATTTTAGGGTTTTTTTTTTAATTTATTATTTAATTGTTTTTTTTTTTAATAATTATTTATGATCCTATTGTCTTGTTCCTTGGGATATATTTTAGGTACATGTTTTTAATGGTGAATAAAATTTTTAATGCTCTTGGTAGTTTTGTAAATTTTAGACTTAAAAATATATAATTTTGTTCTTGGTTTCTGTTCGAAACTTCAAATACTTAAATCCCAATCCCTTAAAGCCCGTTTCCCTAGTCCAGATTCCAAGTCCTAGTCCGAGTTCCTTTCCACCTCCTCGTGCCACGCGTAATGATGATGCCACCACAGTCATGTTGCTGCCCTTTGTCTTAGCCGGCGCATTGTGGAAGTTGCACACACGAGTTGCTGCCGACGGACAAACAAAAGAGACAGATAAACTGATTGACAGATGAACAGGGCGAGCGAGATGGCGACACTGCACTTAATGGGGTGGATCTAAAGGGAGGGTGGTGGCTGAAATAGTGGGAAGGGGGCGGGGCTGTTTGACATTTGCTGTCATTGTCACAATGTCGGCGACAGTTGCTGATGTTGCAGTGGTGCTGCTGCTGCTGCTGTTGTAGTAGTTGCTGCTGCTACTTCAGTTGACCCACCAACCAACCGACCGACCGACCACCTGCCCTTGCTTTTGTGCAATTGCCCGTTGTTTGGGTACACTGGAAAAAATATTCTGAAAACTCAAAATAAATGTATGTCTTATTTTTATACTGAGAAGTTTGCAACAGAGTGAAGGGGACATTTTTGACCCTATAAAGTATATATATTCTTGATCAGCATCAGCAGGCGAATCGATCTGACAGAAGAAAAAATGTGCCCAATTTTTTTTTTTCAAAATTATATATATATATTTTTTTTTTATTTTTTACATTTTTTTTTCAAAATTTTATAATTTTTTTACATTTTTTAAATTGTCAAAACTTTACCAAAAATTAAATTTAAGAAAAACTTATTTTATTAATAAATTTATTAATTAATATTTTAAAAAATTTCCCAAAACGCTTTCCAAATTAAAATTAGTGTATTTTTAGACAGTTGTAGATTTTTTAAATTTCGAATTTTTCCTTAGAAAATATTAAAAAAAAATTTTTAATTAAAAAAAATTATCATTTAAAATTATGAATATATATTTAAATAAATATTTCCATTTCCAGTATTTTCGGTGTTTATTTCTTGTATTTAATTTTTTCTTTCTAAAAAATTTGTATTGCTAAATTTATATTTTCCGCTGCTTTCTTATTTAATTTTCCCTTTTTTGTAAGTATCTTGGGTAAATGATTGCTCTCAGTGCCAAGAAGCTTCCACCTCTTCCATGTGGGCACTCGGGTTGACCGCCGTTGGGTAACGCCTTTGTCTCTGCGGTTGAGAGCACGGCTGCTTATTGGGGATTGTTGTGGAGTGACCGACCAACCACCTAGCCCACCTATCCACCTGTCCACCTGTCTCCACCTGTCAGCCAAGCCTGTTCCCTGCCTTCCAGCTTCCCTTGTTTGCTGCACATTCCAATCGATTGTCACAACAAACAAACAAACAGCAGTAGCAGTAGCAGCATCAGCAGCAAGTAGTAAAAGTATTTCATAAAATATTTACATTGTTGTGCTCCTGCTCCTTCTGCCAATACATTTATCCATTTGTTTATTTGCTGAACCTGCTCTGGTGTCTCCTTGATTGATTTTGTATTAATTAAGGCCAAGAGTTGGTGTTTTTCTTTGATTTCAATGAAGAAGAAATTGTCTTGGATCTCTTGGAAAATAATAAAACATAACAAATTTGTGATATAAATATTTATTAAAATTAATTTAAGAAAATATAAACCTATATTATTATTAATTCAAGGTATATATTATAGCAAGAGACTCATAGAAATTTTCCCTTTTCCATTATTTTCCATTGCAGATTTGCCAGCGCCAAAACGGAAGCGGAAGTGACGCTACTGTGAGAGCCTAGGCAGGCAGGAACAAGTCGGGACAGGCGGACAAACGGTTGAATAATGCAAATTAAAACACAATAAAATGTAAAACACACACCAAGGCGCCAACTGGAGCAAAAAAGCAACAAAAAAAAAAGTAGGCGAAGCGGTTGACATGCCCCAAAAAAAAGAAAAAAGAAATGAAAAGGAAAACAATGCGCGTGGCGACAACTTTTCCACTGAATTTGATTTGATTTGAGCGGCCAGACACGGAATAAGTATACGCTGCGTATGCCCTATACATACATATATACATGCATATATATATAGAAGATATATATATATATATATATCAGAGAGACTGACTGAGTTGGAAAAAATTTGCATAACTTTGCTGGCGTGGCATAAACATCAAAAACAAATTGCAAGTAACAAAAGGAAACGGTCATAAAAAGGCGCCAGCCTCGTAAAAAATACAAAATACAACAACAACACACACACACACACACTCCTCTCTACACCTCTCCTCTCGCTCTGTCTCTCTGTCTCTGTCTCAGTCTCTCCTGTGTTGGTGAAATTAATTTATGCAGCGAATCAAATACAAATAGAAAAAAGATATATAAAACAATTAAGGACAAAGCTGAAAAAGATCCTGAGAAGTTTAGGAAATCTACTTGAAGACGGGCCTCTGGGGCATCCCTGCTTCGCCTAGAGAGAGAGAGAGACAGATAGAGATAGAGTTGGAATAAAGACAAGACTCAGGATAGCCGGGTTAGCCAGGGTTGCCTATAAATGTACCAAGACAGCGGCTGCAACAGCAGTAGCAGTCGACGCGGCAGCAGCAGTGCAGCATCTACAGCAGCAGCAACTGCAACAGCAACTGCAGCAGAAGCAACTCCAACAGCAATTTCAACAGCAACTACAACAGCAACTCCAACAGCCACTACAACAGCTACTGGCACTAGCAGCAGTGACGAGGACACCCTAGAGACCTTAACGATCATAACTACCACCATAACCGAGACCGAAATTCATGCGGCTGCCACCACAGCAACCACCACGACCACAACGGTTATAGCCGGCGGCGGAGGAGGTGGAACAGCCAGCACAGTGACCACAGGGGCAGCAGCAGCAGTAGCAGCAGCAACAGGTAGTGGAGTCACAGCAGTAGAAGCAGTAGCAGCAACAGCCTTGCTACTTGCCACCACCACCACCACCAGCGACGACATCGAGGACAGCAGTCCGGTGGAGAGTGAGGATAGTGAGGAGTGCGAGTACGTGGAGATACAAGAGGGTTCCTCCCTAAGCAGCAGCAGCACCAGTGGCCATGCGGCACTGCAGCGCAGTGGCCATCAAGAACAAGTCCAACAACACCAACACCAACAATTGCAACTCCAATTGCAGCAGGCGGATGTACGACTTTTACGCAAAATCGGTTATATTGCATCCCGGGTGCGTTATTTATCCAAATTTTATGGTGACTTTCGTCTGGTGAATCCATACAGTGCTCGAAGGCAGCGGCGACAGCTGCAGGAGATCCTTTTGCGTCACTCGATCTTTGATCCGGGCAAAGAGCACCAGAGGGCCATTGTTTTGGCAGCGGCCACGGCGGCCATAGCAGGGCCCCTGGCAGCTCTAGCAGCGGGAACAGGAGCAGCAACAGGAACAGTAGATTGTGCTAGCAGCAGTAGCAACAACAGCATAGAGGCGGTGAGCAGCAGTGAGCTGGAAGAGCAAGATCAAGAACAAGAGCATTTACCTGAGAAAAGCCCTGAAGATCAGGATCAGGAGCAGGAGCAGGAAGAAGAGGAGGAGCAACAGCTAGAGGAGGCAGAGCAACAACAGCAGCAGGCACCCGTTATTGCTGTGACCACCACATCGACCACCGTGCGACGTAAATCCTCAAGCAGCTCCACCATAAGCGGCACGGCCACAGTTTCCAATTCCGTTTCGGCGGTTTCGGCCAGCGCCTCGCAATCATTTTGCACCAACTCGCCCATAGCACTGCTAGAGGAGTTGCTTATACAGTTTTACGAAGAGCAAGAGCAGCAGCATCGCATCAGGCAGCAGCAGCAGCAGCAACAGCAAGTGCCACCTACTTGCAGCCTACAGCTGACAGCCAGCACCACCACCAACAATAACAACAATTTCAACAATAATATCAACAACAACAACTGGAACAGCATACAGAACAACAACAACATGTCCACATCCATGTCGAATATGACCAGCAGTGTGGCCACCAGCGATCCGCAGCCAACAGCAGTCACACCCATAGCATCCAGCTCTGGTTCAGGTTCCGTTTCCGGCATAGTCTCAACCCAGCCCCAGCCCCAGCCAAGTATCAATAATCCAAGTAGCAACCAGCAGCAGCAACAGCAACACCAACAACATTCGCTGCAACACTTGGCATTGACAGCTCCCGATGCCGGGGATAATCCACGCCGACGGCGGGCCAGTGACTGCTCTGCGGTTCAGGCAGCCCTCCAGAATCAGCTTCACTGCATCACGCTAAAGAACAACAATTGTGCCGCCGCCGCCGCTGGCAAGGTAATGCCGCCCTTCCATCGCGGCAGCTGTGGGGCAGCCGGAGAGCATCTGTTGGCCGCCAATTCGATAGCCAACAGGGCCACCATCATATTGAGCAAATCCTGCAGCAATGTGGATGGAGATGTGAGTGGATTGGGAGGAGGAGTCGGAACTGGTCATAACAAGCTAAGGGCCAGTGCCACCGATATTGAGTCGAATGCTCTGAATGGTGCCAGAGATGCCATGGCCATGGCAGCTGCCTCGAATAATGGTAATGGTAACGGGAATGGCAACGGTAATGGCAACGGGAATGGGAACAATGGCAACAACGAGTACAGCATCCTGCAGCTGAACAACACGATCATTCAGTGCCACTTCAACGACGACGACTTTCGCGCTTTGGTCAAGGATCTTAAGCGCAAGGTCGAATACACGGAGCGAATGAATTGGTTATGTGAGTAGAATTTTGAATATATATTTAAACTAATTTATAGCTATAGGTTTGTGTTTTTGGAAGGATTATAAAATGGGAAAGATAATTTTTTATTGAATTTTATGTTTATAAGAGAAAATTTTGTTGTTCTTTAAATGAATATTTATAGATCTTGATCTAAATTAGTCTTGGGAGTGATCTTAAAATTTCGATACAAGTTTAATCAAACTTTTTAAACCTTTAAATACAATTATAACCTAGAAACTACCCTTTTCGAGTGACCAACAAATGTAAATTCGTACTTTAAGAGGGATCTTAATTTCAGAAAATATTATAACCGATATATTAAATGGTTTAAAAATGTATTTATATAAAAATAAACATAGTTAAATTTTATTATAACAGAGATACACATTGGGGTAGTATCTTATAGCCATTATAGAATTCCACAACAACGATTATAACTGAGAAACTATCCCTTTAAATCAATTTAAAAATGTTGATACAGCCTTTTTGACAAATTTTAATGATCCAAAAGTGGGTTTTATAATTAAAAACATAATTAAATTTCTAAAAACCACTTCTAGAAACCACTGTTTTAAATGATCTAAAATGATTTAAATTTCAAAGTACAATGTATTACATTATAAAATTGAGTTATATATAATTTGGGAAATATAATGCATAAAAAAAACCTTAACCTGGTAACTTTGAAACGGATTAAAGCTGCCAGCTTTAGTTTGAATTTGGAGTTCTTTTCCCCTTGTTTTTCTGGCCCAAGTAATTCGCTGTTTAGTTAACTAATTCGATTACATTCCGCCTAATTCGCTTAACGTGGTAGCAATGCCGCGAAAACTGCCATGCGGCAATTACTCACTCTCCGGGAGATATTATTCCCGGCACTTATTTGACCGAAATAATTGATGGAACCCCCTGGAACCCCCAGGAAAACCCCGGAAAACCCAATGAAACCCCCTGAAACCACTCTCCCAACAAATGGGCCAAATGGTCAAGTGCTTTCACATTTGACGTTGGCTTTTCCAACCCCATTATTTTGCCGTACTTTTCCGACTTTCCCTGTGTAATCGCCTCAAATGAGGCATGAGCGAATGCAACAATGGGATGGAATCAAATGGACAAATTTAAATGCAACTACAATGGAATGGAAAAATCATTTCAAAACGCTGCACAAATGGAGGGAGTGGGTTCTCCACCCAACACCCCCCTTTCGTCCGGAAAAAAAAAACTGTATGCAAGCTGAGGGGGCGTTGTGAAATATTTAATTCAATGGTGGCAGGAAGCAGTTTTCAGTTTTCCATTTACCATATTCTGTTTTTTATATATATATAACTATATTATATATATATTTTTTAGTCCATTTTGTATATTTTCCATTTCGCAGCATAAATGCAAAGCCCCCTGAGCCAAATAAATGCTGCAAATTAATATCTTATGAATGCAACTGGATTAGAATTTGATTGGTTTCAGCCTCTGTCTCTCTTACCTGTAATAATCTGGCCTAAACAAATATGAGATATACATATATATAAATAATAGGAAATATATATATATATATAATATGGTGTATATATATTTTTATAAATATATTTATCAAGTGGCAAGGACACAGATCCCTGGCACAAGTCTCTTCTACTGTAATATTCCTTACTTTCCATGTCTCTTTTCGCTTGCGATTGCTTCAACGCCTTTGGCCCTTTTTTTACGGCAATAAATACGCCCTTTATGTGTACCGTGTGTCCTGCGAAATACAATAAAAAAAAAAACGCGACAAGTACTTATGCACTGAGAGAAAAGAGATATTCTAGATTTCTTGAAAATATTTGCAAGAACAAACACGAGTTCAGCCTTTCTGTGCGCTTCTCAAAATTTGTATTTGTTCTCTTTTAAAATTCTTTAATTTCTTAATTTTTTTACCTAAAGGTGTATCTATATATAAATATATTTTAATTATAAATATATTTAAGTAATATTTCTTCGTCTTCTTATGGAAATATTTCTGTTAGAGCCTTTCTCTGCGCTTCTCAAAGAGCTTTCTTAGAGCCTTTCTCTGCGCTTCTCAAAGAGCTTTCTTAGAGCCTTTCTCTGCGCTTCTCGAAATTTTTATTTAAAGCTCTTCTATGCGCTTCTCAAATTATTTACTTAGAGCCGTTTTCCTGCGCTTCTCAAATTATTTACTTAGAGCCCTTTTCCTGCGCTTCTCAATTTTTTAATTTACTTACTTACCTTCTCTACAGTTATTTTTTAATTATAAAAATATTTATTTAACATTTTATACATTATAAAACTTATATATTTCTGGCAGTGCACAGCAACTATCACAACTTTGTTGAATGGCATTAAAACAATAAAAAAAAAGCAAAAGAAAACGTTGTCTTTTGTATGGACGTCGCGTTTTCCTTCGCCTTTTATTTCGCTTCGCTTCGTTTCGGTTCGGTTCTGTTCTGGAGGGCTTCTTGCATTTTGCCTTTTTTAATATATATTCTTTCTTTTTTTTTATCCCGGCTCTGTGTTTGGCTTTTGTCCTTGCTTGCAGTTGTTGGCTTAGCACATATACGCAGGTTTTTCCAGCCGTCTCCTGGCATTTTTCCACGCTGTCGCATTTTAAACATTTCAATTAAATTCGAACTGGGCGAACAGCGGCCTTTTGCCGCAATGTGTGTGTGTGCACACACGCCTGTGGATTGCCTTCCGTTCAATTGGTTGCTAAGATTTTTTCTCCCCAGCATTTTTCATCATTGTCCTTTTTTTTAAAGGATTTTTTACGTTTTTTTCAGATTTTGTACACATTTTTGATAGATTTTTTATAGGTTTTTTTTTGCAGAATTTTTACAGAATTTGTACAGAATTTTCTTTAATCTTTGCTTCGCTTCAGCTCGCTTTTGATCAGAATTTTGCTCCTTTTTTTGGGAAACAAAAATTCTTTAAAAATATAATATAAATTTTTTTAAAATTAATTAAATAATGAAAATAAATTTAATAATTTAATTAAACTATATTTAAGGTATGACTATGAATTGAGATAAAAAAATCTACATTTTTAAATACTTAGCTGACAAAATAGGTGAATGGCTGAATTTTCTTCTTTTCTTTAAGTAAATTTTGTAATTAGAGCCCTTCTCTGCGCTTCTCATAATGTTCACTTAGAGCCTTTCTCTGCGCTTCTCAAATTATTTACTTGAAACACCATTTTAAAGCTAGATAGATGTTGTCTAGTGTAAATTGGCTATAACAGATTGTAAATCAAACCAAGGAATCACTTTGAAAAGAAAAGGAATGTGGCAAAAAAAAAAAAAAAAAACAAAAAACCAAGAAACATAAATTGCCCGAAAGCATTTTGAGAAGAAGCCACAAAACGCAAAATGGTCATAAATTCAAAAACCTAAATGGCTTTGGCAATACCGGAATCAAAAGCCTCGACCGCACGACACACACACACACACACACACAAAACACAACAAAAGGAAACAAACCTGGAAGAGAAAGGCCACAAGAAAGGGCTTGTGGATGAAAGAGGGGGAGTAGGAGCAGAAGAAAGCGCCAAACATAATACAAATGACATATAACAAGAGTCGGGAAATATGTCGGAAATCTACTTGAGACAGTCGCCGAAAAAAAAAAGAGCCAAGCCAAGCTGAACGGCCAAAAGCCATGTCAGACAGAGACAGAGAGAGAGAGAGAGAGAGAGAGAAAGAGAGAGGTAGAGCGGCTCGAAAGGCACTTAAGGCCAAGGAGTTGGGATAAGGGAAAGTTCTTCTTTTTTTTTCTGTCCAGAAAGGACCAAGTCTGAATGCCAGAGACAGAATGGGAACCGCAAAGGACGAAGGAGATGTGACAAAAGGAAAATGGCAAATGGTGGGGGGGGGGGAGGTTCACAAGCAGGCAGCAAAAATCTAATAATAATAAAATACTTTATTGTTCAGTTAACAATTCAATTGTTTCACTCAACAAGAGCCAAACGGCAGAGAGCGACAGATTCAGCTTGAAAGAGGCACTGTGAGAAAAGTTCTTGAATTTTATTAATTTTATGATTTTTATGATTTGTTTTGAATTTTATTAATTTTGTAAACTTAATGAATTTTATGAATATTATGATTTTTTTTTTTTAAATTTCTATAAAGTTAAAAAATTTTATGAATTTTTAGGAATTCTATTAATTTTATAAATGTTATGAATTTGTATGAATTTTATGAATTTTATATATTTTATGAATTTTATGAAATTTTTATGAATTTTTATAAATTTTATGAATTTTATGAATTTTTTATGAATTTTTATAAATTTTATGAATTTTATGCTTTTTTTTTTAATTTTATAAATTTAATACACTTAAAAGGTTTTTTTTACAGTGTCTTGTTGAAACGAACATTAAGTGATAAAGTGTTTGTGCAAATCAAAACGATTGACTGACTGACTGACTGTCTGACTGATTGAATGAATGACTGACTGAATGACGTCCAGAAGACATTTTAGATTTTCGAAATCGTATAAAAATTTAGCTAACTTTTTGGCTAAATCAATTGTCAGCCGTCGATGATGTCTTGTTAGTTGATGGACGTACTGCATCATCATCATCATCAGCATCATAATTACCATAAACATAATTCATCATCCTCATCATCATCTCTATGATCTCCTCTGCTGCACTTGACATTTAAAATGTCAAAAGTTTTCCATTTCATTCTCAAAAGCGAGTGAAAAATATTTGCTTAACAAAAGCTGGAATTTAATTCATTTCTATTTTACCTTTCTGACTTTTTCTATATATATATAAAAATATATATATCATATATTTATATAAATACTTGCCATATATACATATCTGTCTTGCTAATGAGGCGAGGTCGCGTCCTAATTGAAATTTTCTGCACATTTTGTGGAGCCAAAAAAGTTATATATTTCTTTTTTTTTTTTTTTTGATTTTTGCTCCTTCGTGTTTCCATTAATTATAATAACTCACTTGTCGCCAAGTGGCTAAGAAGGAAGCGGGGGGGAGGGAAGGGTAGGTACTGGAAAATTGGCAAAGGAAAAGCCAGAGAAACTGCACGCAAGGAGACAAGTTTATTTTTGAAGCAACTTCAGAGAACCACTTTTGCCACAAGGCTGACTACTTTTGTGGTTGTTATGGATTTAAAAAGATAATTTAAGGTGTAGCTGAAGTGTTAATTAATTTAAATGGATTTCATTATTTTTTTATAAATATTTAATTAAAAATTATTTATTTATTTTGTTAAATATTTATATATTTAATTTAAAATCATTAAATTATTTTTTTCTTAATATTTTATTTAGATTGGTTTAATTATTTTTAAAAATTATTTGATTTAAAATGATTTAATTATTTAATTTAATTATTTTTAATTTTATTTTAATTATAAAAATTGTTTTAATGTATTGTATGTATTTATGATTTGTAATAATTAATTTTAAATTATTTAAAAGACATCTTAAGGCATGGCAACTCTTTCTTTTTTTTTTTTTTTTTTTTGGCTCTCATTGAGAGGTGACAACCCTGTTGTTGGCGGCTGCACTTCAATTCTGTGTCTGTGTGACTGAACAGCAGGTGGTGGTCCCTCTGGATCCTGCTGTGTATATACAGCTTATATATACATATATTTATATGTATATATATATTTTTATTATATATATACTATCTGGTATCTGGCAAATGCAGCCAGGAGGGGAAAGTATTTTATTAAAACGCTGAACAGCGGGAAAATGTCAAAAATTATTTGATACCTTGCAGCTATTCCACCAGTGTTTGTTTCTCTTTTCCTCCATTTTTTTCCCCCTTGTTTACCAGGAAAAGCTCTGTGGAAAATGCGGGAAAATATAAGGAAAAGAAGGATGAAGGATGAAGGCTGAAGGGTGGCTGGTATATGCGTCTAGCTCGCTATTTAGGCAGCCGACAAGCGAACAACTTGTCTAAAGTCAAATGCAAAACAGAGCCAAAGTAGCAGCAAAACGGGCCACATAAAAACAGACAAGTTTGTCGTTGGCTTCCTTTTTTTTTGTCCTTTTTTTTTTTGGCAGTCAATGCAGTAGAGCAAAGTGGCAGAAAAATTCTAAAGGATCATATATATTTTTATAATTATTTATTTTAATTATTTATTATTTATGGGTTGATTATGGAATTTACAAATTCCCTTAATTGTTATTGAATAGGAACATTTTTTAACGCTTTTAAAATTTGTTAGTTTAGGAATTTCCTTGCTTCTCTTAAATTTTTTACTTAAAGCCTTTCTCTGCGCTTCTCAATTTTTTTACTTAAAGATTTTCTTCTAAATATTTTATAAAATATATAAAAATGTACAGAAATATATAAAAAATATATATAAATAATAAAATATATATATAAAAATATATAAAAAATATTTTAAAACAAAAAAAAAAAAACAAAATATTTAAAAATATATAAATATTTAAAAGTATATAAAAAATAATAATAATAAGTATTTAAAAAATATTTAAAAATATTTAAAAAATATTTTAAAATATATAAAAATATTAATAAATATATACATAAATCTATTATAATAAAAATCTAAATATTTTATACATTTTTGATAAATTTTAGGCCTAAAAACTTCTCCGTGTGCATGTTGATAGATGCAAAAAAATAAAAAAAATTGAAGAGAAATATAAAAAGTGAATCTATTGGAATGAAATTCCGTCTGACTTGTGTCTATTAAGCGCATTAGCCTCTCGCCCTATCGCTGTCTCTTTTCGCTATTCACTCTTTCCTCTTCCCTCTCTCTCACCTTGGAATGTGCGAAAGCGGATTGGCGATATTGACAGATTGACAGACCAGGCGGATGGGATTATGGGGAAATATGGCTATAGATGGTAAGTCAGGCGTCTGATGATAGCCAAAGGATATATATGCATGTATATATGTCCGATTGACTTTGGTGTAAGTGCCATCAATCATGTTTCTATTCGATGTTTCGATGATTAAATCGAATAAGGCTAAACGGTTTTGTATTGTGAAAATGCAATTGAAACAATTGAAAGCCATTAAGGACTAAGACTACAAGTTATAGGTATTAGTAGATCCTTAAGGATAATTTACTGATTTCTATTGAAGGAAATAGAATGAAATTAAATGAAATATTTATTGGCCAAATCACTGTGTCAAGTCTACCTCCCTTTTGGTTATGTTTTCTCTTTTTTTGACCCACTTGAGTAGCGGGCGTGTCAAATGCTTATACACCCGCATATCCTGTGAGCCTGTCTCTCTGTGTGTGTGCATGTGTGTGTATAAGCAATCATTTTAATGAGCAATAAAGTGTTGCATACTTAAGAGGGCAAACGTGGGAATTTTGGCGGCTGCCACAAAAAACGACCGCAAGAAGGCGACAAAACCAAGACGGAGAGTGTGAGCAAAACCGTTATAAGTGTGAGAAAAAAACTAGAGCACACATCATGTGTATATAAATATAGCCAAGGCTTAAAGCTCTAAACTTGCAAAAAAAAAAAAAAAAAGAAAGGAAAACAATAAGCCAGAAAAAAAAGTGCTTGAAGGCTTCCCCCTTTCATTGTTTGACTGTTGATAAACCGGCATTTAACTTGAATTATTCTTTTGAAAAATGAGCAAAACTTTTTACCCTCAAGGAAAAGTATAAACCCCACAGACACAGAAGGTGACTCTGTGAGAAATTCTAGATAAATAATTATGTCAATTTTCAGATTTCTCACAAAGAGAATTTAATTTGTGGCACTACACTCTGCATTTCTCCATCGCAGCCCTGAACAGCCTTGAATAAAATACGTATTTAAATCTCCGACCTCGGTGTCACATTCGCTTTTGTCAGTTTTTGAATAATTATTAACTAAGAGTGCAGTTCAAGTGTCAAAGAAATGAGAATAAAATGGAAGCAAAAGGGAAATGTATTTTAGTTGGAATATTTTTGTGTGAATATTTCTGAGATGTTTTTGTAAGGTTTCTTGGTATATTTCTTTTTTCTTGCTAAGAGAAAATTATAATTTAAGGTGAATTTAACATTAAATTGCTAAAAATTCGAACTAAAAAATAATAATAATAAAATAATTATAAGAAATATAACAAAACAGTAACAAACTCAAAATTCAACTATTTGAATATCGAAGAAATCATAACTATGTATAAAATAAATGAAATAAATGAATGAATTAATTAGTAAATGAACGAAAATGAATCAACGTCTAGAAAATAAAAATTTAACTATTTAAATATCACAGATATCATAACTATATATAAAATGAAAATAAAATCAAGAAAATAAATCAACGTCTACAAATTAAAAATGCAACTATTTGAATATCACAGATTCATGAATATAAATATGCCTTTAAGAAAATGAATCAAAGTTGCTGCTGGCATTTTATTAATCAGATTAGTACCTGTTGAGGCAGCTCACTTGATCATTTGTATTCCTTTTTTTTTTGTATTTTTTTGTAAAATTCAACTGAGTGTACTCACGGGTATATTCATATCCGGGAATGTCAGTTATTTTTAATATTTGCTGGTCGTAATATGCGTAAAGTGAGTATTTATGTTATATGCACGCACGGTGCTACTCCCCCTCCCCCCACTCTCTCTTTTTTTTTTTTTTGTATTTTTTATTGCCTTGTCATGTTGTGTGTGTGTGAGTGAGTGTGAGTGTGTGTGGGGCTTACCTGCCTCACAGAAGGAACGAACACTCACGGCTCATATAAGAAATTTTATTTATTATCATTTCGTTTCTGTTTTTCCCTTCCCCTCTTTTTCTCTTTTTTATTTTTTATTTATTTGTTTTTCTTCTTCTTCTTCTTTTTTCTCTTGTCCTTCTTTGAGTTTTGTTTTATTCATAAACACACTCACACACACACACACACATGACGTATGATTGTTGGTGTTGTAATTTATACGTGTTGTTTATTTTATACCAATTTAATGCAACTATATATGCATGTGTGTGTGTATGTGTGTGTGTTTTATTATTTTTTGACTAAAACATTTGACATGTAGTCACGTCCAATAAGGAGGCACAGCTACAGAAAAAGATACAAAAATAAATACAGATACATTTGCCAGATGAAGCTGCAGAAAAAAGCAAGCTCTCCTTGCCTTAAATTTTCTTACCTAAAAAATTCAACAGATTTAAATGCGAAGAATATAATAAAAAAATTAAATAATATAAAATAAAATTTAAAAAATATAAAAAAAAAAATAAAATAAAAAATTCATAAATAAAATAAAAATTAAATAATAATAACAATAAAATAAATAAAAATTACATTTAAAAAAAAGTTAAAAAAAGTTAAATTCAATGAAATAAAATAACTATAAATATTTTATATTTTAAATATTATTTTATAAACATTTTATATACAATAATATTTAAATTATATAAATATTGCTTATTTATATAAATAAATAAACATAAATATTTTTTATTTTAAATATTAATATGTTATATACATATATATATTTCCACAAAAAACCTTTCAACAACTCACCAAATTAATATAAATTTAAAAAAAAATAAAATCTAGCCTTAGACTCTCTTAGATTTAAGCTGAAAATAAGAAAATAACTCACCAACGCACCAATAATAAATTCAAATGAAAGTCAAAGGTGGGGTTTTCTCTGGAAAATGCTCTAAATAAATGCAAATTATCCTCTGCATATCTCTATATCTCGGACGCGCGGTCCTGCGTCTCTCGGAAGATGCTTCCCAAAGCATTCCATTTTTATCAGGACAGCGAAATCCACACACATTTTAATTACCTTTCCTGGCGATGTCCTGGCAACAGATGAAATGGGATTCACACGCACAAACACAAAGAAAAGTTAAAGAAAAACAACAAATAAAAAAAAAAAATAAAAATAAAAACGTATAAAAGAATCTGAAACAAATGAAAGCGAAGCGAGGCAGAAGCAATAAGGCAAAGCCGCAATAAAACTTGAAATTCGTAGCCGCCGTTGCCTAGGTTAAGGGAAATAATTAAACAAAAAATAAAAAGAGAGGGTGCCTAAAAAATAAGGAAATTTATATATAGAGAGAGACAGAGAGAGAGAGAGAGATAGGGAAAGAAAAACAGCCAAGGACATTGATATCAATCAAAAGGATTATGAATTGGCAAAAACTGACTTGGAAAAGGTGAAAAATTTACATATTTCCTGAAGGGAAAAACTTTTTATAGCAGCAGCTGCCAATTGCCAGCTTGCCTTTCCGTTTTTTTGCTTTTTTTTTTTTTTGTCTCGAAAAAGGAAAAGCCCCGAATTTCCCTCTCCCCTGCTTTCAGACACTTTGAAGATGTCAACGGCAAAAAATTGTTTGCGGTCTCAAAACGTCGCGGGCTTCAGGTGCTCCCGCCAAGAACGGTTTTGAATTTAAATTTTGCAAGCTGCCTGCCTGTCACCCTGTCACCCTGCCATTCCCCTCACCCTCTCACCCCCCTCTTTCACCTTTCTTCAAGCCAATAAAATCGTTTTAGTATATTAATTAAAAGCTCTGGGTAAATACCATCGCCGCCGCCGTCGCTTTCCCACCTTTTTCCTCGACCGTTTTCCGCTTTTCCGCGCAGCTGCTTGGATCCTGCAAATTGGATGTCTCGTCCGCCGAGGTCCTGGCAAATTATTCAGGCTGTCGGGAGTAAAAAAAGGATGGTAGGGGGAAAGAGTCTACAGAAGGGTTCAATGGAATTCATTCGGATGCAGATTTAGCTTAGGATTTTTTAAGAGTTGGAAATTGATGCAATTAACAAAAGAAAATATATATATTTTGGGGAGAAAATATATAGAAAATTTATAGAAAATATATTGAACAAAATTTAGAAATTATTAAGTAAATTTATAGAACTTAGAAGTTTAAGAGAGAATATTTTGAAAATATATAGTGAGTGTATAAAAAGTAGAAAATAGAAAAACTTTAAAAACTAAAGAGTAAAAAAGATATAAAAAATTATAAAAAAATATATAGAAAGTAGAAAATATTTTGAAAATTTTAGAATGCTTAAAATATATATGAAATATTTATCAAATATAATAAGGAACATTATATTAAACTTTTTTTTTTTTGTATTTTTAACATTAATTTTAAATTTTCAATTTATTTAAAAAATTTTAATTTTTCATTATAATAATTTTTATTGTAAATTTTATAAGTTTATTTCAATGTCAACCAAAGTCCAACGTTTAATTTAAACATCCAAGAAAAGAAACAAATCAAACAAACAACAACAACAAAAAAAAAAAGAAGAAACAAAGCGAAAGACAAAGCAATGAGAAATCAAATTTTATTTTTTACAGGTATTTACGCCCTGGGCATTTTTCATGTGTGTGCGTGTGTGTGTGCGTGCGTGTACTGTGTGTGGTTATGTATTGTATTTTTCCCCCATTTTTTCTTTTCTTTCTTTTTGAAACCCCAATTGTGCTGTGCTGTGTGGCTTATGCATTTTATTTTCTTTTTAATTTACTGCTGCCACAAGCCACGCCCCCTTTTACGCAGCCGGAAGGCAAGTCAATACGTTGCCAATTACTGTAAATGCAAAAACACAAGAATACACATACACACACACACTTACATTGGAGGCAGAAATTTAGCTAAAGGCGGCAAAACATAAGCAGGTGATTGTTATCGAACGATGGGTGAGTTATCGATAACATATGCTCGCTGAAGTGACAGAAACTTTGGGCTGACATTTTTACTTTTTGTTGGATTTTTGATTGAACCCTTAAAGTAACTCTTAATAAACAATTAACTGATTAAAATTATTATAATATTATATCAAAAATATATCGATAACTCTGCCATCGATCGATTACTTATGCTGACAGAAACTTGAAGCTGACATGTTCCTTCTTGTTTGATTTTTAACAGAATCCTTGAGGTAACTCTGAATAAACAATTAAATGATATTATAGGGTAAAAATATACATATCTATTTACCTAAAACTTTAAGAGGCTTACCTTTTGAGTAATCCTTTGGCCTGCATTTTAGTTTATAAATCCTGATGACATCCTAGGTTTGCCCGGGGGGGAGATAGAGCCCTGTAATTCCGGCAATGAAATAAGCCTGGCCCTAAACTTTTCTCTCTCTCTCTCTCCCGGTCTCTTTGCTTCTGGCCACTTTTGGCCTTAGCCTTAGTTGGCAGTTATCCTGGCAGCAGCAGACCTGCTCCTTCGTACAGTTTTTGTTTTTATTAACTGCTGACGAAGGATTTACCAATCATCTGCTCTTTGCACACACATGGAGAAGGAGGAGGAGGAGGGGGATTTCCCCCAAACACACAGGAAAAATAATAATAATGCGAAAACGAAAATCAGGCGAAATTACACAGCCAAGAGAGGATGCGTGTGTGTTTGTGTGTATTGATTGCTGCCGGAAGGACATTGCAAAACATTGCGATAAAAATCCATTTAGATGCGCAAATAGGCAAAAATCAACAAGGAAATTGACTTTGATGAGCCGCCGACAACAGGACACAAAAGGATGCCAAGAGAGAGAAAGAGAGAGAGAGAGAGTGGCAGAAGAGAGCGGGATAGCTATATTCCCTTGTGGAAATTCGCGCTAATTTTTTCCACATTTCCTCCATAACAATCTTCCTTTTTTTTGACTCACATTCGTATTTAATAAAAACAATTTGTGTGCGTGTCCCCCGTTGGCGCAACACGAACATTTTGACAGCTGTCAAAACTTGACTCCGAGCTCCCAGAAGCGTCAATAATTCATTTACTGACAGTTAAAGCAATTAAATTGGATTCCACAAGAGACTCCAGCCTGTCTAATACGTTTATTTGCATTAAATACGATTTGAGTTGAGGTTGGAGTTTAATTTTAGAAAGGAGTTTGGAGCAAAAAAATTAAAAAACAAGAAAGAAAGCTAACTTTGGCCAGCCAAAGTTTGTATACCCTTGCAGGTAACAATTAAAATATATCATAACTAAGCCAAAAATGCATTAATTTCGATTCGGATAGCAGTTTTATGTTAGTTTTTATTAATTTAAAAAAACTGCATACCAAATTTAAAATTTTCAGAAATCAAAATTTTGGGCCATTTTTGCTAATTTTAATGATGTTACCCCTTATCAAATTTCGCAAAAATGTCCAAAAAATCGATTTCTTCCGGACATGTCTAGAAAGATTCGCCTGTTGATGCTGATCAAGAATATATATGGTTTATAGGGTCGGAAATGATTCCTTGACTTAGAAAAATATTATTTTGTATTATAAAATCGGATTTTTTATATAAAAAAAACTTCTAGAATTTTTTATACATTTTTAAATTTAAAAATATCATAACTCGGCCAAAAGAGCATTAATTTTAAATCGGAAAACTGTTCTGTGCAAGATTTTCTACAGTTAATAAATCTGCATACTTCATTTAAAAATTTTAAAAATGAAATTTTTTATCAAATTTTGCAAATTTTAATGATGTATAAAATTTTGCAAAAATGGCAATAAAATCGATTTCTTCCTGGCATATCTAGAAAGATTCCCCTGTTTATGCTGATCAAGAATATATATACTTTATAGGGTCGGAAAGGTCTCCTTCACTGCGTTGCAAACTTCTGACTGAAATTATAATACCTTGCAAGGGTATAAAAAAATATATATAAATAGATAAATAATGAGTAAGCTTAGTGTAATTAGCCTAGAAATATTCTGTATTATTAAAGGAGGCAAATATCCCAAAATATTATTATAAAAATTGTAATTTTATTTAATTTAAAATTAATAAAATAACCCCAAAAATTATCTAAATAATCCAAATATTAGATGAAAATAGTCCAAAATATAATTATAAAAATTTCATTTATTTTTTTCATCTAAATTTTCATTTACTTTAAACAAAAATTTAAAATTCCCTAAAACTTACAGAAGAAAATATCCCAAAAAATAAGCAAATATTCAAAATATTAGCATTGAAAATTTAACACATTTTTTTTTTAGAACTAAAAGACTATAATAGGCCACAATAATATTTTTAAAAATTTAAGAGGATATTTTTCTAAAACTAAAAAAAAAAGAGAATATTCCAAAAATCATCTAAAATAATCAAAATATTTACTAAATAAATTTAAAAAAAATTAAAAGATTTTTTTAAAACTTAAATACATAAAATACCCTTTATATTTTTATTTTTTCTTTTTGTTTTTATAATTTGTTTTATATAATTTTTGTTATAATTAATTTTTCTCAGTGCATTGTAATCTCAAAAATTAAATGATTTTTATACTTTTTCTTGGCATTGCCATTGAATTATTTTAAACTTAATTTAAGTAAAGCCATTAATTTATTAAAGCAGAAAAGGAGAGAAGGGAAGAAGAGTAATGGGAAGAGGGAGAAGGGGGCAATGAAAACTCTTCGAGGTTAGCTGGAAAATGTCAAGGAAAAACTGCAAAAGCTTTCTGTTCACTGCTCTCTGCTCTTCAAAACTCATTTATTTAACCGCAAAGCGTTTAATTCCACTAAGCACACGAAACATATCAATCAGGGTAAAGCAGGAAATATATATATATATAAGATATAAAAGATTTATAATATAAATAAGAAATATATAATATAAAATATAGTATATATTTGAATAGTATCTGCAAATTTGTACAATTTTATAATGCAACTTAAAGGACTCTTCTCTGTGTCGGGTTTCTTTTCTTGATTCTCGACTCTCATTTATCATTTTGTCTCTTTGATTTGTACTCCCCTTAAAAAAAAAAAAAGGTAAATAATGACAAGCATGTAAAATGTATTAGTCCTGGCAAAAGGAGCAATTTACACAAGTCAATTGAATATTTACAAAGAAGTAAAACACAGAGAGAGAGGTAGTAGGGTAAGGGGGTGGGGGAAGGGGAAAATGGCATGGAAATGGCATCCGGAAAATTCTTGGCTGGCATTCCGGCCAACCAATGCGAATGACATCGCACAAATCGCAATTCAATCACAAAATATTCACAACAGAAACGCACAGCGGGGGGAGAATTTTAAAGGGGGGGAGGGGATGGATATACATAGATCACAGAAATCACAGAATATAGGAATTTTCATAGAGATATATATAAGAAAAAGGCTTAAATAAATAAATAAATACAAAAATAAATACAAAGAAACAAAGTAAATAAGGTTTAAATATTTTATAAAATATTTGCAAGAATTTTTATGATTTTTAAAATAAACAAAAAATTTAAATACAAAATAATATACAACAAAAAAATAATAATAATTAAATATAAGTCAATAAAATAAGAGTATCAATATTTTACAAAAATAAATAAATATATAAATAAATACAAATAAAATAAATAATATATATATACTATATATAAGAGCTCACAATTACCAAACAAATATTAAACACAATACAATCTCTGGGACCTTTTTTTGGCCACTTCCCCCAACTGGCCATGCCGTGACCCAGCCGGCACCCGTGTCTCACCCATTTAATCTGCCACAAATTTTTAATTGACCTCCGTTGACGTGTAATTAATATCTGATGTTGCCTCCGGTACGACCGGTTCGTGTCCGTGTCCGGGTCTAGCTTGGCCTTGTTGGCATTGGCCAATCCAATGATCCCCATTAATGCCAGTGGCCCATAATCGTGATAATGATGATGATGATGACGAAGTCTGTGTCCATGTCCATGTCTTCATGTCTCGCCCTCTCATCACGGGGGGAAATGGTCAACCCTTTGGCTATTTATAGGCCACATTCGTGGTATTTATTTATAGCCAACATTTTGCTTTCACAATGTATTTACTGGGCAAGTTCAGCAGTTTAGCCAGTTGGTAGTTAGCTGTGTGGGCCCAGTTAGCAGCTATTGGAGTTATGTTTGCTGCAGGAGGACCGCGCATTACGCATACGACACGTTGCACGCGGCGACACAATCCGCAGGCAATTCAGCTGCAGCTTGCAATCCATTTTCGTACTGCGGTTGGGGGGGAGAGCTCCCACCCACCCGAAAAGCGTTTTGCGGTTAGACGTCAGTGAGGCGGGGAAAAATGGGGTCTAAAGACTTGGAAATACCCTTTAAAAATTATTAATAAAAAGAAAAAGAAAGAAAAAAAAGAGAGTAGAAATTTTTAGAAATTTAAAAATTAAATTTAAATATTTATAGAAACTTACAAAATTGAAAATATATATTAATAGAGAGTAAACAAATTAAAAGAAATATTTATAGAAAATTACAAATTTAAAAATTAAAAATAAATTTTTAAAGAAACTAAAAAATTAAAAAAATTATTCGTGAAAATTAACAAATTAAATATAAATATTTATAGAAATTAAAAAACAATAATAAAAAAATATTTAACGAAACTAAAAAATAAATATAAATATTTAAAGAAACTAAAAGAAAATTAAATAAAAATAATTATAGATATTAAAAATTATAAATAAATATTTATGAAAACTAAAAAAATTAGATATATGAATATTTACAGAAATTAAAAAATAAAACATAAATATTTACAAAAACTAAGAAAATTAAATATAAATTAATCTTTAAAAAAAAAAAATGAAGAAAAAAATTTATTTTGAAAGCTCTCTTCAAGCCAAATTTGTAGGGTATCCAAGAGTCGCAATCACTCTGCCAGACAGGTGAACCAAACCGATGGACAATCAGCAGCAGGTGAGGCTGAAGAACTGAATTGGGAATGTGTGGGAAAATGGAAATGTGGAGCAGAAGCGCAAAAACCCGGTTTTTGGGCAAAATGGCGAAGCGAATCAGCAGCCAAAACTACGATTGCCAATTTTAGGGGGTGGTTTGTCTGTCTGTGGGTGGGGTGTGGGTGGTGTGTGTGTGTGGGATGTATGAGTCCCTAATTGAAACTTGTTCCAGCCAAAATGGCCTTTAAGCCATGAGATATGTGATTGGTTAGCCTGATTTTGAAAGTAAAAATAACTAAGAAAATACAAGAATAAAAATAAAATTAAAAGTGGGATATAAAGAATACATAAAATATATGTGAAAAATATAGAAAATATATAAAAAATATGTAAAAAATATAGAAAATATAGAATATTTATGTAAAATATATGTAAAAAATATTTAAATTATAATAAAAATATTTAAAAAATATATAACATTTTATATATATTTCTTATATATTTTATATATATTTTTTTAAATATTTTCTAAATATATTTTATATATAATATATATGGAATATTTATAAAATTTCTTTAAATATATATGAAATATATATAAAATATCTAGAATATATCCCCAAAATGTAAGAAAAAAAGTAAAAATGAAACAAAAAAGAAATGGAAACTTCTTATTTATTTTTTTTTTTTATTTAATTTATAAAAACTTGTATAAATATTAATGAAACTGGGTTATAAAAAAAAATCAAAGAAAGTTGTATTTAAAATATTTTTAAAATATATATAAAAAATACATAAAGCCCCCAAAAAAATAAAAAAAAAATTCTTCGATCGAATGAATAATGGAAAAAGAAATAACCATTTCCCTGGAACCACTTTATTCAATTCTCTCCTCTCTCTCTCTCCCACACACTCTCTCTCTTTTTTTTATCATTAAGCAAAGGCAGATAAGCGATGGCTAAAAATTAATTCACTCGGCCTGCTCCTGATCCTTTTCAGTTAATTATTCCCGATGCCTGTAAGGAGTCCAGCCATTAATCTCATTCTACTTATTTGCATCCTCCAGCCTTCAGCCTAATCGGTTCCTTGGTTGCTTCTTCCCTTTAATCCTGGTTTCCCTCCTCCCCCCCTCCCCATTTTATTTCTCCCGCCGACGTGTCGCATTGTGGCCAAAATTTGTCATTTGCCGTGTGTTTAACATGCATATTGAATGGCACAAGTCCTGCCCTATCACAAAAAAAAAAAAAAAAAAAAAAAAAACCATAAGAGGCGGGGTCCTTGTACAACACACGTACGCACGGGACTCTGACTCCGGGAGCATTGTGTTAAATAATTAATTACAATCCATTAATTAATTAGACAACGCAACGGGGGTCATTAGGCTAAGCAGCAGCAGCAGGGGAAGAGGGATAAGGAGGAGGAGGCCAAGGGCTAAGGACCAAAGGCCGAAGGACAAGGGAAAACCAGAAAATAAACCAACTCGGTAGCAAGAAAGGGAAAAAAAAAAAACGAAAACATTTTGATACGACAGCTTGTACACATAATGCGACCATAATCAACAGCCTTTCTTTCTTTTTTTTTTGCTGGCCTTTTTCGGTGTTTTTCCCTTCTTTTTTTTTATTAATATTATTATTATTTTGAGTAGGGCAGTTCTCATATTTTATTGCATACTGTTAGGCGTCAAAGAGTCTCATAATTAATGGCATTTTTTGGGACATTTTTTTTTCTGGGATTTATAGACTCAAGAATATACGAAATTAAGCTTTACTGGAGTTTATTATATAATTGCTGAAGTATACATTATTGGAGAGTTTTTATTTAAGTTTTATGTTATATTTATTTAAAATTTAAATTAAATTTAAAAAAGATTCTATAATCGATTTATCCATTTTTTTATCGATATGTTTTTAAAAATATTTTTAATAATATTTAAATACAAATATCGTTAGAAAAAATTTAAAAATTAATAAAATTAAATATATGTAATAAATATAAATTTGTAATGTTAATTTTCGATTTTAATTGATTACCATCGATTTTTTTTTTTCGTTCAAGAAGGAAAAAAGTTTTATTGAAAATCGATTTATTTATTCTTCTGATAATTATTTATATAACTTTAAATATATTTTTAAAATTTAAAAATCAATAAAATTAAGTAGCTGTAATATATATAAATGTAAATTTGGAGTTATCGATTTTAATCGATTTATTTTTAGAATTTTTAAAGAAGAAAAAAGTTTTATTGAAAATCGATTTATTTGTTCCATTTTTATAATATATTTATATGATAAATTTACTATAAAACCCCCAAATATCACCATTAAATTCTACATGCACATAACATGCACATAACATGCACATTTTAAGGACACTCATCCTGCCAGAGTTTCGGCTTCCATCTAATTTCATTCACATGAAATTGAATATTTATTAGGTTCACGGAAATACTCTACCTCTTCCTTCTGTCTATTGTTCATTATGAATTCATGCTTTCGACGATGCACAAAAATTTTTGCCAGGACACTTGTCAGCAGGACACTTGTCAACGGGACACTTTTACCTGGACATTTCCTTCGTTTTTTTCTCGTTTTTTTCGCATTTCCGCTACCCTTTGGCATTTGAGCAAAAGCTCACTGGTATTTTCAGGATCTCAGCAGGATCTCTCCCGCATCGATTATGCATCAATGTCTTGTCGTCCTTTGCCATTAAATTGAATTTGCTATAAAATGGAGAGTGGCCAAACTTGGCCAAGAAGTAGTGAAAACTTTTGAGTAAAAACAATTGCATTATTGGCCACAGGAATGTGCGTCACTTGACCAGAAAGGGGGTGGTAGCTGAGGGGGGTAGCTGGGGAGGTAGCTGAGGGGCGGTCTGATAAATGACCATCAAGTGATGGTGGTCTGGAAATAGACCCCAAAGATGGAGCTCTCTGAAGCTGGGGAGTGCACCAAACAAAATGCACTGCAGCTGCCACACACGGCGTATGCGCAATGTGAGAAGGCGAAGAAAAAAAATACAAACACTCCTTCATACCCTCTCCTCTCCACCCTCTCTCTTCATCTCCACCAACAATTGCAATATTTGGCAGCAAATTTTATAGCCCCGACTCTCGGCTTGGCACGAAATATCGAGTTCATTTATCAAGCCCCAGCAAATGTCCTGTGCGGTCCTGCGGTCTGTTTTCTCCTGCAAAAAAGCAAATTGGCAAATGAAACTGCAAGAAAAAAAAATAAACAAAAAAAAAAAAAAGAAATGAAAGAAAACGAGGCAAGGCTTTAAAAGAATCGAAAAGAAATACCCTAGATAAGGGAAATATTACAAGTTTTCTAGATTTGTACAGATAAATCGATTTTTTGAAACGATTAATATTTAGATAAATTATTTAAAATCAATAGTTTTTTAAATATAAATTTTTTTTTAATTAATATATAATTTTTAAAAAATATAAAATAATTTTTTGCGTTTCACAATAGTTTATAATCGTCTTTTTTAATCGATAATTTAAATTTTTTTGAAGTATAAATAAATTATTTAATTCACACTTAACTTTTTATATAATATCCATATTTTTAGTAGTCGAAATACAAAACTATCATATCCAATACCGTAATGTATAATTGAATTAAAACTGAAATCGATTAAACGATTAAATTTGAATATAATCGATATTTTCTAGGTTTTTTTAAACCATTATTTTAAATGATATTTTAAATAATTTATTTGTTATTATATTTAAGATATTATCTTTTTTTTAATAAAATATAAATAAAACCTCTGGAAAATACCCTCTTAAAGCTGCCATGAAAATTGCAAATAAAACCCTCTCGACTTTCCCTCGATTTTCCCAGTATTTGCCTTGCACTTTTACCACAATTACTTTGATTGCTAATCAACTGCAAATGGCAAAGTGTTTGCAGAAAATAAAAACATAAAAAGAAGTAATAAAATAAAGGAAAGGAAAAAATAGAAAAGCATAAAAAGAAAAGAAAAGAAAAGCAAGCAAGAAAAAGAAAACTATCACTATGCGTCTCTCTCTTTTCAATCAATCATTTTCATGGAAAGTGTGTGAAAAATATATAATTGACAGCCAATATTTCGCATCTGCGACTGTCAGCACCGGAAAAAGCGAAACAAATAGGAGAAAATAAAAAGGGAAAGCCCCAGTGACATATTTTCGAATGCATCAGAGTTGCATCAGCTTGAAAGGAGGAAGAAAATATTGTTTTTCATTTTTTTTGGGTTAAGTCTCTCCGAGACAAACTCATCGATCAAACTGTGATAAAAAATTGATTTAAAAAAATATTAAAAAATAAAAGAAGTGTTATGAGAAATTGTTATTAAGTTTATTTTATTTAGAGATTTATATATTTATATATTTCATATTTTATATATTTTTTTTATTTAAATATATTTTTTATATTTTACTTATATTTTTTTTTTTCAAGGTTTTTTTAGGCTAAATAAATATTTTAAATATATTTTATAGAAAAAATGTATGTCTATTTCCCCCCAAAATTCATTGAAATCTCCCCTTTCATAGAAATTTACTACGATTGAAGAGAGATACCAAAAGCCAAGTTCTTTTAAGGCTTCGGCTTTGGCTTGCTTTTGCTGCTGATTATTTTCCTGGTAGCCAGCGACAAAACCAAGTCCTAGTCAAAGGACCTTCCAACACAGGCCTCCTTCATTCATAGCATTTCCAATTTCAACGAGCCAGTCCATAGGATCGCCTATTTTGCTGATGAGGGGCAAAACATTTTTGGCCAAGATTTCATTGTAATGAGAGAGAGAGTTGACTTTTCCAAGGGTACAGGCAGGATGAAAAAGTAAAGGACAAAGGGTGAACTCTTCCTCTCTCATTCTACCTCACTCTATTTCCCCCCATTCGCTATTCGCTTTCCGCCCACATCACAAGCGGTGCCACTCTTCGAAATTTGATTAAAACGCTTCCCTTTGAAGTGCACCCACACAGGATACTCCTTGGATCCTGCCAGCACAGATACATAACACAACACAACACACATACACACACACACGGCGACACAAAGTAGTGCCTGTGGTGGGCAGTGGCACCACGCCCACATGTGCTGCAAGCCAAACACTTTTGCGGGCCCACCGGTTATAATTAATTTACTGCCACTTACAATTTTTAATTAAGCCGCCGTCGCGTTTCTGATATGTTGTATATATATATATATGTAGGGACTATGTGCAGTGAACGAAAAAACTTACATAAGATGAAACCCAAAATATATATTTTATTTAGTTGATGACGAGGAAAGCTTTTGCTTTATTTCCTATGTTGTATAGATTTTTGAAGATTTTTAATAGAGATTTTAGGATTTTTTTAAGATTAAATTTTAACCAAAATAAAATTTTTCACCAACATTTAACAACACTGATATTAGTGTTTATACAAATATTTTCAACAGCATTTAATACCATTTTTTTATTTACAAAAATTTAAAGAAGCATATACACCAACATTTTACTTATTTTACAACAACAACACCAACATTTTACCAATTTTACAACAACAACAAAATTTAGCACCAACTTGTAAGACCAAGAATCATGTACACCAAGTTCCACACTAAATTTCCATAGCAAAATATTACGCCAACATTGAAATTAATATATAATTTTGATTTGTATAGCAGCATTTTTACACCAACGTTGGAAAAGCTTTAAAAATAAATTTTCGATTTGAATAGCAACTTATTACACCAATGTTGCTATATATCTCGATATTTAATTTGAATTTTTGTACACTAACATTTATCAGTAATATTGTAAAAACTCCTAATACCAATATTTAGGAGTTACCATAGCTCGCTCTATTTTTTTCAGTGTCATTTCCTTTTGTTGCTCGTTCGCTTTTCTATATTTGCACACACTTCTCCGCGGAGAAAGTCGTCAGGGGAGAGAGGAGCGTAGAAGAAGAATCTGCTCAGAGCGAAGGGGTAATGAAAGGTTGCCTCGTTATTAACTGACAGATTGATTTACAATAGGGTTCTCCCTCTGCAATTACACACGATTACAGACGGAGGGAGAAAAGTATAAAGAATAGTGATTGATTGATTGATTGAGCAAGTGAGAGGTAATTGGAGATTTGAGACTGGTAATTTAATAATCTAAATTGGCCTGCTGCTCGGAGGCTAATTGCATAACCCACACAATCGAGGAGAGACTCTTTTTTTTAACTGAAGCTATTAAATTTGGGAAAAATTATCTTAAAGATACATCAACATTTATTTAATGTATATAGTTTATATATCTTATAAGCAAATGGAAAATGTTTCCACCCCAAAAGCCTTTGAATATTTAAAAAGGATATTATTTCGATACAACTACTAGCCCTTTGGGTATGCCAGAGAAAAGCGAAAAAATAAGAGAAAATGTAGAGAAATGTGGAGTTGAAAGTGGAGAAAATTGACCAGCAGTTTATTAGTTTGGCACAAAAAAAAGAAAGACTAGGTTATTTCCCGTTTCTCTCTCTCTCTCGGCCGCAATCATAAAATGTTTTGATTCATTTGCAAGCTAAATTGAGGCAAAAGCATTTCAACTTTTCCTGGATTCCTGGCCCCGAGGGCCAACACACTGGATGAAACGGGAACGGGAATGGGAAGAGGTCTGCCTGCCCAGCTTCCGCCGAGGCCAGGTGCAAAATGTTGAACTATCACTGGGTTGTGTGTGTGCCTTGCTTTTCGGGCTTCATTTTCAGCCATTGAAGCGTGCCAACGATTGAAAATTTAATTTCCCGCCTATGGGGAGGCTCTCTCTCTCAAATAAAAAAAAAAGAAAAGGAAAATATGAAAAATAGCAAGAGGGAATTGTGAAAAGGAAGAGCAGGCCATCGTATTTCCGTGGCAAGTGAGTTTTGAACTCGAAAGCGGAATCGGAATCGGAATTGGAATCGGACTTGGACTCGGATGTGAATGAGCAGCGAGAGAAAGAGAGAGCTGGTCTTGTGAGCTTGATTTTTTTTTTGCCATAATCGAAATTGGAATCATCAGACTGTATTTCCTGTTTCAACTGATTTTGTTTATTAAACAAAAAAGAAACTATACTCAAGAAAAAGTGGAATAATGTAGAAAGAAAGAAAGCTTATTTATGTGTGAATTATGTATACTTGTGGGCCTTTAATTAACCTTAAAAATTATTTTTTTAAATTAGTAATACGGCCTTAAGTTAACCATCAAAGGATAGCTCTGAAAAATTAATATAAATAAATGGAAATAATTTTAAAAAATATTTATTACAAATTTATAAAAAAAATACAAAAAGAAATATAAGTAACTAAATAAAAAATTATAAATAAATATTAATAACTATAAATAACTATAAATAAATATAAATAAAAATAAATAAATATAAAAAATAAATAAATAAATATATAAAATTATAAAAAATAAATAAATAAATATAAAAAAAAAAAAAAAAATTTTAAATATAAGCAACTATAAATAAATTATACCTATAAACTATGCAATTGAACTTGCCTGAAATATAAATAAATATCAATAATGGATTAGTTTATAAAAAAATTTATATACTATATCCTTATATTCTCCATTTCTTTTTATATTATTAAAAATATTAATCATAGATTATTATATTGCAGGCCTCTCAAAACGGCCATTGGGGCCGCCGCATCGTAAAAGCAGTCTACCAAAGCATCAGGAGGTTAAGCGACGCTTCCTGGAAATTTGTGATACGACCTTCTCGGAGGAGGTGAGGGCCGCCCTCCGTTTGCCGGCCTTCGACTCATACGAGTGGGGCGACGCGGACGTCATCCACCTAATGCAAACGATGTTCGTTGAGCTGGGATTCATCGAGAAGTTTAGCATTCCAGTGGATACACTGCGCGAATGGCTCTACGAGGTCTACAAGCACTACAACGAGGTGCCCTTCCACAATTTTCGGCATTGCTTCTGCGTGGCCCAAATGGTGAGTGAATTTTTATATTCTTTTATTTATATGTCTAAAAAAAGTATTATACATCTTGATACATCCAGGGACAAGGCAATAAATAGTGAGATATCGATACCAAGACCGATATATAAATCGATATTAAAGTTATAGAGTCATAAAATGTTGAAAATAATTATAAAGAAGTTATCAGGTGAAGTTTAAAGGTTATATCTACAAAAAAAAAAATACTACAAATGATAAGAAATCCAGGGCCATGATGGAAAATTATGATATATCGATACTTTATAGATATTTTATGCTGAGAAGTAAATATAAATCGTAGTAAAAGTCATAATATATAAAAACCAAATTTAATTAAAATTTTTAAAATTTAAAAATATTGTTGTTTGGTTAAATTTTAAATAAATTAGGTTTAATTTTTTAATAAATCAATTTTCGATATATATTTTTTTATATATCATTTTAAGCGCCATAAAAAATCGATCTTTTTACGTTGCAATCAAAATTTTATAATTCAATTTAATTTATTATTTTTTGGAATTAATATAAAAAACTTAATATAGTTTTAGGTAAGATTCAAAATTTAATAAATAAATAAAATTTAAATGAGTTGAAAGAATTAGTTATTTAAAATGTACCGATAATATCGATATTACAGTTTTATTATAAATATTTTATTAAATACCATATTTTTCAATTTTACAATATTTTCGATATAATATGTTAAAAAATATTTGTACAGATACAAATTATAGAACTATTGATATTTTCACATAAAATTCTATTTTTTTCGATATTTAAATTTATTTATTACAAGCGAACCCTAAAGGTCTTTAAAGAAGTCTCTCTCCCAGCCAGTGAAATCGGATAGGTTCTTAATGGTCTGTCCTGGGGGGCAACATTGTTGGGTCTATATTCCCTTTTTTCCTATATTTACTATTGAAAATTAAATCTCTTGTGTTTTTTTCTCTCTCTCTGAAATCGGATATGCCAGCTAGTTGTAGTTTCTGCCTTAATGGCTGTGCCTCATCTTGAAAGAGCCATTGTGTTTGTGATCTAATAATGTTGTCCTGCACATTATTAATAAAATACTTGAATGTGCACACAAAAACACAATAAATGTTTGCTATATATGTTTATATATATGTATATATTTTTATATATTTATATAATTTCATATAATATATGCAGGCACACAGAGGCGGCAGACTCATAATGAATGCATGCTGAAGTAGGAATAAATGCCAAGAAGCAACCTTTCAATCGATATAATGTGAGCAGGACATGTGTATGTATATATATATAATATATATATATGTAAATATGTATATATAAATATATATATTCCATATCTTTAAGCCAGAGTCTCTTTTTTTTCTCTTTTTTGCACAATGCAATGCAAAAATAAACCAAGGCAGAGGTGTATGTTTGTGTGTGGCTTAGAACAAGGCCTATTTTTAGCTGCCCAAAAAGATCCGCCCAAGATAAAAAAGATATATACAACAAAATATACAAAGATATATATACAAAAAAAAGATATAAAGATATATACTGAAGAAGAAAAGAAGAAATTTGTTTCTCTTTTTTTTTGTGAGGTCAGGCCACTGGTCACTCACCCAGTGCAGTCCGAGAAAAAACAAATAAATAAATAAAAAAAAAAAGAAATTCTAACCGAAAAAACCACCCCAAAAAAACCGCCCTGGAAAACAACCTTACCACCCACCCGGCGAGGACGAGCACTTAGGGCCAGCGACCCACTTGGCTGCTCAAGTGCCAACGGAACATTTTTTAACCTACATTTTTGGCAAATGAAAGTTGCCGCGGTGTTGTTGCATCTTTTGGCTACATTTTTTACTATTTTCTTGTATTTTTTTTAACTGAAAAATACTCATTAAAGAGAGGGTATAATGTTTTTACTGAAAATATCCCAAAAGATTAAAAAATCGTACATAAAACCTTTATGTTTTTCTAACTTAAATTAAGTTAAGACATCTAAACTTGCAGGATATTTTTAATACCCGTTTTTTATCTAACAAAATACATATTTCATACATTTATATTATTTTTTTAACCCGAAAATACCCTTTAAAGAGAGAGTTTACACGGTTTAAAAGGAAAATTTATGCAGACAAGATTCTTATTTTAAGAAAATGTCTTTTCTTTTGTCAACTAATTTTTATTTTTTATAAAATAGTTTTTTATTTTTTTTTAAACTCAAAATACCCACTAAAAAGAGGGTATAATGTTGTTATCTAAAACTTTGAAAGATTAGAAAAGCTTTCCTTTTGGCAACTACTTTTTATTTTGTATAAAATATTTATGTATATTTTTCTAATATTTTGAAAAACCCAAAATACCCCATAAAGGCAGGGTATAAACGGCTTAAAAGATAAAACTATATAAAAGTTAAGGAGTTCCAATAAAATTACTTTACTTCTGGCAACTACTTTTTATTTTTCCCTTCGAAAAAAGAAAAAAATAGGATATTGTCATTATTACAGGGTATCCCTTATTCGTTAGTTTTACTTTTGTAAATATCCCCAAAGCCCTTGGCATTATTTTTTGTAAGCTTTCTAATTTCCCTCTCTTTGTGGCTGCATAAATATGAACTGAGAGATGAATTCAAATGCATTTTGCAGACAACGAAAACTTTTGCCACAAAGCGAGTTGCACTTAGGCAGGCTTCACTGTAAGAAAAACTCAACTTTCGATGGGAGGACTTGAAGACAAAAGACACAGAGACAAGAGGGAGAAACGTAAACGTAAACGAAACGAAACGAAAAACTTTAATAAATTATTTTTTGCCAGGTAACACAACAACAGGTAAAGGGCGGGTAGGTGGGGAAGGGGGAAGAGGAAGGATGGGTTGTGGCAACAATGGCTGCCAATGCAAGTTGAAGTCAACAATATGTGTAGCTCTGTGTGTGTGTGTTTGTGTGGCAGAGAAACGTGCAGAAGGCGTGGCATCAAGTATACCCATCAAGTATACGCACGGTTGGCCAGGCAAAGCAACAACAAAACAATAATATATATGTATATATATTGCAGCCACAAGCGCAACTATGACAATCGCATTATTGCCTCTTTTTTTTTTTTTTTGAAGCTGCTGCTGCTCCCTTGTTAAATATGTTTGCCATAAACCGCAATATGTGCCAAACAGCAGCGAAAAATCAACAAGAAAACACAGGAGAACTGAGTTTACAAAACTTGTTTATTTTTTTTATGAATTTTTATGGTTATTTTCGACCATGTTCAGGAATTGAATGGGAAAAATGCACGGTAAAAAATAAAAATAGAAAAATATATTAAAAAAAAAAATTATTATGACTAGAAAAACAAATTTTTTAATTTCAAAAATCGAGTAAATATCAAATGACTTAAAAACGTATATGAATAAAAATATTAAAAATATATATAAAAAAATGGGAAAGGCCCTGTAAATAGTGATAAAAAATTTAAAAAAATATTATAAATATATAAATATTTTTTTTTTATATAAATAATAAATACAAATTAACAACTTTAACAGCTTAGATAATCATGCTGAATTTTCATTTTCCAATTGAGCCTTGGACCTACCACAAACTAGAGTTTCTCGTATAAAAAAAAGCTTAAAGGCTCAAAGGATATTGGCCTTCAAAAATCCTTAAAAATTTTCGACCTTCTGCTGCTGATTCCGTTATTCCTTTTTTTAGTTTTTCCTTCCATTTTTATCGCTGCCCAGCGATCCATATGCGTTGTTGCGTATTTTACAATTCAATGGGGGGAATGCCCATTTGCATAGGCGAGTCATGTCCATAAAACTAACAGCTGCGGTTAAAATAATAGAAGTGTTTCCTTGGAAAGAATAAACCCAGTAAATAAACATTAAAAACAAAGTTATAAACAACAAAGTACTTGGTTAAAATTGGCTATAAACAAAGCCACAGCTTGGTTAAATTTCAGTTTAAAGGAAAAAGTATAAGAAAAGGCTGAAAATTTCTTATAAAATTTCGTTTTTTCAATTGGGAAAAATCTTTAAAAATTATGGTTAATATATTTTTCTAATAAATAAAAACATTATAAAGAAATCAAGTCTCATAAATTAAGTAAATAATATAATTAAAATATATAAATTTAAAAAGAAATTATAATATAATAAATAAAAACAAAAATTAAATAAATAAAAATATATTTTAAAAATTAAATAAAATAATATATTATAATATCATATTTAAAAATTAATAAATAAAAATAAATAAATAAAATAAATACAAATAAATAAAATATATCATAAAATAATATAAAATTTAAAAATAAAATAAATAAAAATAAAAATTAAATATTATAAACTACAAAATGTTTGTATAAATATACATAAATTAATACATAAAATATATGAATAAATATTTAATATTTAGAAAGTAATATATAATATTTAATATATTTATTTATATTTAAAATTTATTTCAATTTAAAATTATACATTTTTCCCTTAAAAATTATTTATTTACTTTCCGTTTTATAAACAAAATACTATAATTTCCACCACATTTATTTCTGCTGTACACAGAGTAAGTGTATGTGTATGCAAAGTGTACATGTATGTGCTTGTGTGTGTGTGTATTTGTAAGGACTCTGGGCTCGCAGGACATGACAGTCAAGCCGTTAAGCGGCTTTTGGGCGCAAACCCACAAACAAGCGAAACAAAAATCCGGCGGCAATCAAAAAACAAAAAAAAAACCAGCGAAAATTTAAATTATTGAACGGAAAACTCCCCCAGCTACACCCCCACCACCCCTTTTTCCCACTGCATTTTCCAGAGGGAAAGGCAGCCTGACCAAACACTTTGACTAATTTCCATTGGCTGCACTTTTCATCTAACGCTGCCGTTGATTTCCTTGGTGTATATTTGTTCGCTGAAAAGTTTTCCAACAAGCGGAAAATGCAAAGGAACACACGTACCCACCCCTCCCTCCCCCCATGGGAAAATCGGGGAGGTGTTTGTGGGCTGCGTTGTCTGCGTCTGTTTGTTGACAATGAATTTAGATAAACTTGCGAAATTCGAAACGCAAACAGCATTTGCATTTGCATAAATTTATAGCACCACAGCACCAGCCTCCTCTCCAGCTATTTCCCCAGTGAGATTTTGTTTTTGCACTACATACACACATATATATATATATATATGTATATGTATAGTATATACCCCTTTCGTTCGCACTTAATGCCAAAGTAAACGCAATGGCGGCAGAAAGTTGTGCAACAACTTTTACGACCAGGGATCCCCACAAAAGTCTCTCCGCGAAATTCTTGTTTCAACTGGGTATGTATATGCATTATCGAAATAAATATCGATAGCTTAATGTATCGAATGAAATCGTTTTTATAGGGGTTTGCCGAAATAATTTAAACCGAGTATTTATTTAAAAAATATATTTATAAAAATATCGTATAAATAAATAAAAGCGTAGATACATAAAAGTATAAAAAAATATTCATAAAAAACATGGAAAAAATGTTGAAAGTAAATTTAAAATAGCCATAAGATATCGAAATATTTTTTTTTAATATTTAAAACCATTTATTTTGATAATTAATTGATTTTAGTGAATTGATTGGTATTAGGGAAATATTTATATTTTCTTTAAAATATATTTACAAAGAAATATCGATAAATATTGAAAGTCTGCTACAAAAAAAATATTGCCAAATATTTAAAGCTTGATACAAAAAAAATCACAAAATATTTAAAGTTTGCTACAAAAAATATCGAAAAATATTGAAAAATTGCTACAAAGAAATATCGATAAATATTGAAAGTTTTCTATCAATAAATATCGGAAAATAACAAAGTATTTTATTTTAATATTTAAAATCAGCTTAAAATTCATAATTTATTGATTTTTATCGATTAAATATCACGAAAAAACCCAACAAAAATTAAAAGTTAAAGCTTCAAAAATATATTTTATATATTTTCGATATTTCTCAACCATCGCTAGACCTGGGCACCATCACCACTGCAGTTTTTTTGTGCAACTTTAGTGCCAAGAGCTGGGCAAAGTTTGCTTCGCTTGAATTGAACGCTGTTGAAATTCCTTAAGGGGAATCCTTTGCCAAACCAAAAAAGGAAAAAAATCGAGAGGGGGTAGGAGGGAGGGGGTATATAGTAAGTGTGGCTGGTGGTCCTTCCACTCGTAATTGCAAAGGACTTGCAGCAGACAAATTAAGTTCGCAGGCAGAAAGTAAAAGTAGGAGCACCAAGGACTACAGGCAGATCAAAGAAAGGGTGAACATTGAGGGAATTTATTTAGGAAATTTAATGAAAAATATGTAAGAAAAATTGTAAATTGAGTAAATAATATTTTTTATTTAATGAAATATTTTATTTCTAAATAATTAAGTAATTATCATATTAAGGAATTATTTTGTATGATGTTTCCTCTGCTTTATTTTTGTTTGTATTTATTTTTTTTTTAAATGTAAAATAAAATATAGAAAATATTTAATATTATATATATTCCTTTGGTAACTATTTCCAGATGTATGCCATAACCCGTCAGGCGAATCTACTGAGCCGCCTGGGCGATCTGGAGTGTCTAATCCTGCTGGTGTCCTGCATTTGCCATGACTTGGATCATCCCGGCTATAACAATATATATCAGATTAATGCTCGCACTGAGCTGGCACTCAGGTGGGTTTTTTCTTTTTTCCCCCCTTGAGGGGTTTTTTTTAATGCAAAACAGTGAAGGAGTCGTTTTTGACCCTATAAATTATATATATTCTTGATCAGCATCAACAGACGAATCATTGTAGCAATTTTGTGGCAGCAAATAAATTTAAAAAAAAATTTTTTTCAAAATTTCATAAGGTTACATCGTTAAAATTTAAGAAAATTAAAAAAAAAAATCTTGATTTTTTTTAAATTAAAAATTTAGTATGCTGATTCTTTAACTGCATAAAAACTAAGACAATCCAGTTTTCCGAATTGAATTTAATGCTTTTTTGGCTTAGTTATGAATTCTTTAAATTTAGTTTTTTTTTTCAAAAATAGTCAAAAAAATTAAACACTTTCAAAATTAAAAAAAAAATTGATTATGTATTTTTTTTTTAATATTTTAAAAAATATTTTAAATATCATCAAAAAATAGTTATTAATCTATTTAAAATTATTTAATTTTATCAAAATATTTTATTTAATAATATTAAAATATTTAATTAAATATTATCCAAATATTTAATATTTTATAATCAATTTTATATATTAATTTTTTTTTAATTCGGCGAACTTCAAGGTTTTTATAAAACTTTAGCTTCCCAAAGTTACCTTTCTTGCTTGTTTTTTGTTTTATATTCATAATAATTCTAATAACAATATAACAATATAATAATTTCAATAATCTTAATATCAACTTTCACAGATACAATGACATCTCGCCGCTGGAGAACCATCACTGTTCGATAGCCTTCCGCCTGCTGGAGCATCCCGAATGCAATATATTCAAGAACTTTAGCCGCGATACCTTCAAGTGAGTTGCATTTTTATAATTTATTTAATATATGAAATTATTATATAAAATTATACTTTATATAAGAAAGAGACCCTGACCCCATCCCCGATTTAAGCTTTTATTATATATGTGAGTGTGTGTGTAGTTTCTGGGGCAATTTTAGTGGCTCCTGGTGGGTCGTGGCTCGTCGTCGTGGCTCAATTAATTGCCAATTGCCGGGCTTGGGCCACTTTATGCACCGCACGTACAAAATGGCGTTGCAATAAACGCTCGCCCCATTGCCGTGGTAATTAACAGCTATAGCTACCAGCTGTAACGCCCACCTTGCACCGCCCACATTTGCACACAGTTGACCCCCCACCTACCACCACCCACCCACTTGACCCAGTCCCCAAAAAACAAAAGGAGCAAAATAAGTGCAATCCTTGCCAAGGCACGACTGTGAAATCTATTGATTTGCTATTTAAAAAGAGAAATTCCCAGGCATTAATAAGGCGAGAAAAACTGTGGAGACTGCGTAAATACCTCGCAATTTACAGATCAAAACCAGATTATTATTTTGAAATATTTCTATAAATTTAAAATATGTTTTTCTTTATTGTTGAAATGTATTTTTCATGTTTTGAAAAATTAAATTACTTATTGTTAAGATATATTACAAATTCTTTAACACATTTTAATCTGTTATTTTATAAAAAAAAAGGTTTCGGTTTTTTTTTTTAATTTCTTAAAATAATTATTAAATTAATAAAAAATTTAATTAGAGTGGACTTAAATTATAAAATTATAATTTAATGAACTTCAAATTTGTTATATATTTTATTTTATTTTATATGTAGAATAATTATATAACAAATTTAAAGCTAATTCTATTTATAATTAATTTAAAAATTAACGAAATTATAATATAATATTATATTAATTTTTTTAAATTATTTAAGGTCAAAATACATTAAAAAAATCTTTTAAATATTCCTTTAACAATCGAAATCTATCTATAAGGCTGCTATATATTACAGAATTTAATTCCAATATACTTTACTTATCTTAAAAAACATAAACTACTTCCAACAAATATCCCTTCGAGGGTATTCTCCTCGCATAAGCAGAAAAGTTGAAACAAAAAAAAGCCAAGTTAAACCTTGAAGCTGGAATGAATGTCTTGGGTGTTGCTCCTGTTTCCTTCTTATGCTTTTCTTTGGGGGTTTTTCCCCATTTCTTTTTTTTCTGAGTTTTTCCACTGGTTTTCTTCGGGTTTTTCCCGCGCTGCCAATGGTTGGTTTGCGAATGAAGATTAAGCTGTAATTGGCCAGGACACGACATAATCCCGGCGTTTCAGCCAGGACCTTTTGGCATTACCTTTACCTTTGTTCGAGTGCAATTGAATGCCGTCGAACAATTACCGCAGAACAATCGATTTTACAAGTAATTAAATTAAATCGAAACCGATTCACTAGCTACTTAATTGACGAAAGGGAATATTTATAAACAAACAAAGCGCAAAGGGGGTTTTTTGTAGTTAAAAAAATATATATTTGGAGGGGTTTTTTAAAGGTTTTAATAATTATTAAAATTAAAAGCTTAAAAATTATTAGTACAGCCAAAGAAAATTAATTTACCAATTAAAATAAAAAATATATAAAAAATATATATTTAAAATAATTATAATTAAAATTAAAAGCTTTATAAATATTTTCCTTGCTAAAATTAATTAATAAACAAATTAAAATAAATTAATTATCTTAATTATTTACGATTTAAAAAAAAATAAATAAATTTAAAGTTGTTTCCAAGAAAAATAATTAAAAACACATTAAAACATAAGTTTATTTATTACAATTAAGGCTTAATTGAATTTTAAAACATTAAAAAAACTTGCTAAAAATATATGAACATAAATAAATTAACAAATTAAAATAAATTAAGATAAATATTAAGATTTAAGATCTTAAAGAAATAATTTTTACAAAATAAATCTATTTAACAAAATAAATAAATTTGAAAGCTTAAAAATATTTATACATAAATTAATTATAAAACTAAAATAAATTTTAAAAAATATAAAGATTCAAGATCCTAAAGATATTCCCTTTATTAATTAAATTTAAAAGTAACAATAATTAAAAACCCATTAAAACTTAGTTTATTTAACCCCAACTAAGCATTAATTTAATTTTAAAAATTATAAAAAACCTAGCAAACAAGTTTTCTTGTTTTTTTTTAATCTTTTGCCACAGATTACGCGTTTATATAATAAAGCTATTTTGATGGCTTAGCGTAGCTTTTTCCGCGCTTAACTGACCCCCAACTCTACGCGCATTTTCCGCCTTTTTCCCCGAGGTTTTCCAGGGTTTCTTCTTTTTTTTATTTCATTTAATTTTTTTCTTGCACACTCATTGCATGCATTTTATATTGGAAAATATTCCGTAAACACTAATTAAGTGGATTAGCCAGCGAAATGCTTTCTCTCCATCCTTTTAGCCATGACTTTGAAGCGTGGGGAAATGGAAAATGGGAGACACAGCGGGGTGGGGGGTTGGTTGCGATGAGCATCACAAGGAACGCAATCAGTGGAGAAGAGAGTTGGCATTTTCCACCTCCTCATTTTCCACCCCCAAACACTGTCATTTTCCTTGGCAAGTTTTTGGCGTGCATAAACTATTGGGGGATACTTTTGGGAGTTTTTGATGGCAAAACTTGTCGGCATATGCCAGGCATCATCATGAGTAGGGGATTTAGTGGGGGGTGTAGAAGAAAATGCTAAGGAAAATGCTAAGAAAGCTGGGAAAGCTAAGGCAAATATTAAGGAAAATAGTAAGGATAAAGCCAAGGCTGAAACTGAGGAAAATGCTAAGAGAACTGCTTAGGAAAATAGCTAAGGGAAAACTTAAGAGAAGGGATGGGGAAGGGGGGAGGGTGGTGTGTGTGTCAGTGCCAACAATCTGCAAACAGTTGTCATTGCAATTATTAAGCATTATGTTTATGTTGACTTCAGGCAGCCCAGACAGGCCTGGCATTTTGCAATTTCCCAATTTCCCATTTGTCTTTTGTAATTATTTCCAAAACTAAATAAGCAACTATTGCTACATCATTTTGGCTTGGTTATGCTTGGAATAATAGCCTCTAAGTCTTAGTTATTATGTCTTGGTTAAAAGAGGGGGGATGTTCTATAGAAAATTGTAGCGAAAAATAGTTGCAAATTTAAAAGAAAAGTTAACTTTTTATATACAAAATATAGTAAATTATTTTATATTTTTATATATATTTTTTTATTTATTAAATGTGAAATAAGTAATAAAAAAAATATAAAAATAATAATAATGATATTTGGAGATAAATATAAAATAATAAATAATTATTTTAATTTAATTTAAATAATATTTGTACATTAATTTTAATTTTTTGGGATAAATAAAATTAAATTAAAGAAACACTTGGCATTTTCCGCCTTGTCAAGTGCAGAGCTGCTGCCTGAACACCTGCCCCTTTAACCCACACACCTCTCCCTTCACCCCAAACACCTTTCCCACCCTCCCACTCTCCTTTCCCTCCCCTTTGCACACAGATTTTCCACCCTATTTCGCTTCAACTATTCTTTTATTCTCTTCTTTATTTTTTGTGCCTGCCTTTTCATTTTTTCTGTTGCATACTTTTTGGGGGCAATCTCTTCAATATTTCGGCAATATTTGATGTGTCCGTGTGTTGTGTGTGTGTGTGTGGGAAAGGGAGCAAGGGGGCGTGGCCATAACCCCGTTAGGTGGGGTTGCATTTTATTTGATTGCGGCCAACCGCCAATTTCAGGACAAACCAAAACAAATACGCTGCACTTCTAGGGGGGATTTTTCCAAGGAAAACGAAAAAAACAATAACAAAAAAATAGGAACTACAATAAAATATGAAACTACAGAAAATACAAAGAAGAAAATGAAAAAAAAAGCAAAAATAAAAGAAAATTGAGAGAAATAAAGATACTATAGCATAGCTAACAGATACAATATACTTTTTGTAAAACAGTTGGTTTTGCATTGCTAAAGTTATTTTTATTATTTTTAATTATAAAATTATATATATATTTAACATATAATTTTTTTATATTTTTAAAAGATAATTATACTTAATATTAATAATAATTAATATTTATTTTATAACAATTTATTTATTTATTTATCAAAATTGTTGTAATAATAGTTATTATTATTATCAATATTAGTTAATAATTAATATTAATATTTATTTATTTTTAATTAATTAATTATTGTTATTTAATAATTAATATTTTTACAACAATTTTTTTTATAAAACGCAATAATTAAACATTATTAATATTAATTAATTTTAATCAATATTAATTAATGAATTATTTATTAATTATAACTAACAAATTAATTAAAAATAATTAACATTTTTACAAGAATTTATTTATAAAAAAAAAACACAATATTTAAACCTTAAAAAAGATCACCAAATGCGACACTTGTCGGCGGGATTCATGCGGCTCCCCGCTTTGCACTGAAAGGCCTCAACGAACTCGGGCAGATTGCCCAGGACATTGTTGACCCTCTCCGCGTGTCCTGCGTGCTGCTGCTGCTGCTGAGGCGTGTTTCCACCTTTCGTCCCCGTGGCCGCCACTCCACACCAATTCTGGGCAAAGGCCACAAAGAAACTCCTCAGATTCTCCTGCTGACCTGCCGCCTCCTCCTTCTCCTTGCTCCCTCTCTTCGCCAGATGCGTGTCCAAGGCCAACCGTAGACCCTCGCTATCCGCTATATTCTCGTTGACCGTCAAGGTGGCATTGCTGAAACGATTGCCCAGGTAACAGATGGCCCTCAAGCCAAACCTAATGATGGCTCTGGCCGGCCACTGGCCATTGGCCAGCTGCCCTCCAGCATCGTAGTTAATGCCATCATAGTCAAAGGCATGGACCATCTCATGGGCCATAATATAACCCAAACCGGCGGAGAAACGAGCCTGGGAATGCTCTAAATCCTGGCTGCACTCCTGCTGCTGCAGCAGCGTGGAGACCATCAAACCCAGCGGCAACTCGATGCGATTCAGTTTGAGGCGATAGTAGGCATTCACGGCCAGAGGATCTGCAGGAGCAGCAACCACCGGTTCACCAAAGACCTGCCGGAACTCGATCCGAGCCTGGTTAAGGGACAATTGCATCAGGGTTTCATCCCAAGTGGTGGTATTGGTGGGTAAACCTCCTCCTCCTCCTCCTCCTCCTCCCTCTTGTAACCTAGGTGTAATAAGCCTCATGGCTCTTAGCTTCTCTCTGGCCAATTGACGGGTTTTTTGATCCTGGTCAAACACCTCGGTGGCATTCAAAGCCAACTCAAATTGCTGTTTGAGATCCCTAAACATCAAGGTTATGCCCTGGACAGCTGTATCATATTCCTCGCGATAATTTTCACCCAAAACCAATTCCATTTGTAGTCTACCCAAGGCACCGGGCATCAAGCGACGCAACTGCTGAAGACAATGATCCCGCTGGGAGCTCAAATTCTCATCGTCATGCATCCGCAGCTCAAAGTGTGCTGGGAGCTGTAAGAGCAACCAAGTAGACAGGATCAAGGGATCTATTCTATTCGAATTTAAGATCCTCTGAAGACCTATTAAGTACTCCTTATCGGCCACAATCAACAGGCTGGATTCATCCCAATCCAAACCTTGGAGAAGGATTTCAAAGTAACGTTTAAGTTGGAGTTGAGGCACTTGCTGATCCCATTCCCTCAGGACTTGAGGCTCTCGTAGGACCAGTGTTTGTTCCACATCCTTGGGCAATAGATGTCGCAGACTCTGTTCGAATTCAATAAGACGTTCGGCCAGGAGGGCTGCCCTTCGCACTCGTAGACCCATTTCGATGAGCAGGATTTTGAGATAACGCTGGTAGAGGAACTCACTCATGGTGTCCTCACCCAAGAGATCAAAGCGGGGTGGTAGGAGGTAGAAGATTCTTTGCTCCGCCGACTGCCAGTTGTCCTGGACGAGGAGACGCCAAAGGCCCTGGGCACCATGCTGACGGAGGGCGGCATTGGCCAGGACCCAGTCGAAGGAGGAGGAGGAAGAGGATGTTGGCGAGGAGGAGGAGAAGGCTGACCTCGAGGAGGAGGAGGATGAGGATGACCTTGAGGAGGAGGAGTAGTCCGAGGCTGATCTCGAAGATGAGGAGTACCCTTTTCCCATCTCAGAGGCCAAAGAATTCCTCTCCAGCAATGGAAAATTAGCTCCACTCCTGGCCATTGCCTCCGTGTAAGAGCTTAGGGTTTGACCAGCCGCCAAACAGCTTCTGTAGTAGTTACCCAAATGAGGTGTAGATCCCTCCATAGCATCTCCTTTCTCAAAATAACGGATCAACTTGAGCTTCAGATTGGCCTTCCACTGGGAGTGCATGTCATGGGCACCCAAATTCCTTTGGAAAACATTTGCATACCAATTGCCGCAGGCATGCTGATAGAAATTCTCACACGGCGACTCCTCCGTATCCATGTCCTGCTCCTGAAGCTGCCGACAGTCGTGGGTATTCACAGGAATCCCCAAGAGTACCGTTAGGAGTAGAGGAATGATCGTGGCGTTGAGGAGCTCCATAGCATCGGCTTTGCTTTTTGTTTACCAACTGAATCACACTCTCTCTTTGTCCAAGTTCCAAGTTCTAATCCGCATCCAAGTCGGGGGGCTTTGGTTCGATGCTGATAAGCTGCTGGGGATGATAACACCGTGCCTGACATTTACTGGGGTGATGGGTTTTTTTTAGCGAGAGTTGGTTTAAGAATTTCTGGGAATTAATTATAAAAAAAATACTATTATTAGATCTTGAAAGGAATATTTCCTTTCGCATATGGCTAAATCGACTCGCCTGTTGTTGCTGATCATTTCCGAGCCCATAAACCATATATATTCTTGATCAGCATTAGCAGGCGAATCTTTCTAGCCATATTTTGAAGAAAAAATTTTTTTGCCATTTTTCGTAATTTTGATAAGGGGTTACATCATTAAAATTTGCAAAAATTGAAAAAAATTTAATATTTTTAAATTTAAAATTAAGTATGCAGATTTGTTAACAGTATAAAAACTAAGATAAACCCGCTTTCCGAATTGAATTTAATGCATTTTTAGCTTAGTTATGAATTTTTAAAGTTTTGCTTTTTGTCCCAAAAAATTAACAACCAAAAATATAACCTTTTTTTTTAATTTTAAAAAATTTACAGAAAATAAATTAAGAAAAACCTTAATATGCAAATTTTTATAAAAAAACAAAAATGTTTTTTGTATTAAAATTAATAAGTTTTTGACTTAGTTATGGGTTTTTTTTAAATTTTAATTTGTTAAAAAATTTAAACAAAAAATAAAGACAAATATTTATTTAAAGAATTCAATTATTTCTGGTCTTATTTGAGGGTATTTTAGTTCTAGTTCGTCAAGGAGTCATTTCCGACCCCATAAGTCATATATATTCTTGATCAGCATCAATCGATCTAGCATGGCATATAAGAAAAAAAATTTTTTCAAAAAAATCAAAATTTTATAAGGGGTTACATCATTAAAATCCTGAAAAATCAAAAAAAATTTGATTTCTTAAATTTTTAAATTTAATATGCAGACTTGTTAACTTGTTAAAAACAAACACAGAACAGCTTTCCAAATTGAAATTCAATATTTTTTGGCCAAGTTATGAAATTTTAAAGAAACTAAAAATTTTCAAAATTTTTCAAATTTTTACAAGGGGTTACATCATTAAAATTTTGGAAAATTTGCAATAAATTGAAATTGAAAATAACCTTAAGCTTGGTATGCAGACTTATTAACTATGTAAAAACTAAAACAAAACCGCTTTCCGAATAGAATTTAATGCATTTTTGGCTAAGTTATGGATTTTTTACGTTTTGATTATTTCCTATAATTATAAAAAAAATACAGGTAAATATCTCAATTAAATTTTAAAAAATTGTCGGCTTCCCGAAATTAGTTTTCTTTCTTGTTTTAGTTAATTAAATATTTAAATTAATTTAAATATAACTTTTTTTAATTTTTAAATATTTTTATACATTTTTTCAGTTTATATTTCTGTGGAAAAAATATTAAAACATTTTTTAATATTTGATTTTTTATTAGATAAATATTTAAATAGGTTTTTTGCATAGTATTTCTTGTTAAAACATTTTTAAACAGATTTTCACTTGTATATTCTGTCGGGAAAATATTTATACAAGCTAATATTAATTATTTTTGATTCGAAAAATATTTTAACAAGTTTTTAATTTTATATGCCGTTAAAAAAATGTATATACCCCCCCCTAATACAAAATATTTGTAATTCGAAAACTTTAATTTCCACTCAATGAAATGAAATGAAATAAAAATCAAGAAACGTGCTCGCTGCCTGAGCGCGTCGCAAGGCCAAATCGTTAAGATGAAACCCGAGATAGGAGCCTCCCCCTCCCCACATCCAGATTCCTGGCTACCGTTAAATCACAGAGCCCACGCGTAATCAATTAATCATCTCAGACTCGCTCTCTCTCTCTCCCTCTATCCCTCTCTATCATACACTCACAACCAAATTAGCCGGCCACCTTCAATGATTTGCCCTTCACACAAACACACACAAAGATACAGTCAGTGCACTGAAAGAAATAGCAAACAAAATCTAAATCAAATGCCAGAAAATAATTAGAAAATATTTTATTCATACACGAAATTCTATAGGTAAATTGATATTTTAACATTAATTAATTACTTAATCTTTTTAATAAATATTGTAATTGTTATTTACAATTATATATATAGATTTAAATATACAATAATATGTTTACAATTAATATTATTTTTTATACCAAGATTTCAATTAAGTGCGATTTTTTTCTATATTTAAAATTTAAATTTTAAAAATCGATACACCATTATATAGATTTTTTACAGATATATTTATTTTATATATTTATATAAACTATATATTTATATAAATTTCAATTTTAATTTTTTAATAATTTACAATTTCTCACCGTGTATTGCCATTGTATCTCCTGAGCAAAAAGCTCGCTGCGATTGCCTTTTTAATAAAGTTGAGAGTCAAGTTTACACAGGAGATAAAAAGTCACAACGCTGAGCAAATGAGCGAATGTGCAGGGGTTGGGGGGGAGGCAGCAGCTTATCTCTGCTTTGTGATTAGCTTTTCAATTGATTAAAGTTCGATTATGCCCGGGGAAATCAAAGAGCCTTAAGGTCTTTTAGTTTTATTAATTCAAAATGAGCCAAAACATAAAATCGAAACCAAAGAAAAAACCTAAAGCCAAGTTTGGTTTTTCTTTTAGAAACAAAATATATATTAAATATATAAATTTTTCTACATTTATTTTAAAAATTAAATATATATATTATATATTTTCTTGAATTTATTTTAAAAATAAGAGAAATATATATATATTTTCTTGAATTTATTTTAAAACAAAATAAATATTATATTTATTTTAAAACAAACAAAAACAATTAAATTATTTTTATTAATATTATTTATTTAAATTTAATTTAATTTGCATTTATTTTGAAACAAATTATTTATTTTATATATTTTTTTGAATTTCTTTTAAACAAAATATATATTAAATATATTTTCTTGAATTTCTTTTCCTCCCCACAAACCTCAGCCTTGGCTTAAAGTTTTCCCCTCATTTAGTTATTTGGTTAAGTCTCAAAGTCCCATTGCAATTACGAGGCTAACATGCATTTACAAATTGTGCAGGGAAAATTGACGGGGGGGTTTTCTCACAAGTTTTCCTCTCAATCGCCTAATTGCGATTTTCTCAAATTGTTTATAAGCAAAACTATCAATATATAAACACAAATGTTTTCTCAAGTTCTGACCTCGGTTCTCGAGGCAGAAACCCAAATGGAGATATAAAAATTTAATTAAAACTCAACAAAACACACAAGAACTGAGAACTGAGAAAGGATGTTGTGCTTGGTCCTGCCAAAAGGATGTGCAGGATGTGTAGGCGGTAAATTTGAAACCAGCTGCTGCTGCTTATGCTTTTGCTTTTGCTGTTGCTTCACTTGAACCAAAAATAAATCATCAAAGTAAGCAAAAGGGCGGGGAAACGGCGGGGAATAGTAGTAAATGCACTGAGAGAAACCAAGAAAATTTAGTAAAATATGAAAATTTGTGGAATTCAATAAGTAAATTAGGGAGATTATTAACAGAATTATTTTTATATATATATTTTTTTTTAATTTTAAGGGGGAAATATAATTATATTCTTGGCAGAATTATTTTAAATAAGTATTTACTTAAGTTTTTATATTATTCATATTTATAGTTAAATTTATATATTTAAAATTTTTTAATTTTTATTGTTTATTAATTAATCAGAAGCTTGCAAAAAGTATTTTAATGGGTTTTAATATTATATTTATCGTGGGAAAAATATTTAAACAGCTTTAAAAATTATATTTCTTTTAAGTTAAATATTTTAAAAAGTTTAAAAATCATATTTCTTGTTAAATAAATATTAAAATAGTATTTTTAATATATATATATTGCTAAATACTTTTTTTTAAGGTTTTAATATTATATTTTATGTATATTAAATATTCAAACCACTTTTAATATACTTTTTTGTTTAATAAAAATTTAAATCAGTTTTAATAATATATTTCTTGTTAGAAAACATTTTTTACTGTTTTAAATATTATATTTAATGTAAGAATAAATCTTAAATCAGTTTAAATATAATATATTTTATTTGAAAAATATTATTATAGGTTTAAATATAATAGTTAATGTTAGATAAATATTTAAATAAATTTTAATATAATATTTCTTGTTAAAAAAAATATTTTATAATTATTATATTTCCGCTTAGATTAATATTAAGTATAAATTCATCTAAACAGCCTTTAAATTTTTTTAATTGTCTTTGTTTTTTTATTATTTATTGCATAATATATTTTATATTTGTACGAATATTTTATGTTTATTAAATATGTTTAATATAAAATGTTAATTGTGTTAACTAAATATTAAATATTATTAATAAATATAACATTTATTGGTAATTAAATATTTAAATTAATTTTAATACAATATTTCTTGTTAGAAAAATATTAAATATTATTATTAAATATAAATTCATCTATTCCCCCTTATAACATTTTAATTTTTTGTTGCTGTTTTTTATTATTTATTGCCCATAATTTAACTAAGAATTTCTGCCAGTGTCAAGGATAAGTGGCGAAGGATCTGCTGGCGGCAGATTTGGCACTCGACGCTTTTGCAAATTAGTTTCGAGTTGAGTTTTTCGTTGGGGTCTGGGGCTCGCCAGAGCTCAACGCTTGGCGCTGGGCGCATTTCATGCAATTATTTAGTCATAATTAGCGCATAATAGTTGCCGTTTTTCGTCGGCACAAAACTTTGCTCATCTGCCAGTCCTCTGGATTTTCCCCCTCCCCTTGGTTTTTCCCTTCACAATTCATCATCATCATCCTGCCGGCAAAGGATAATCACTGCAGTTGCCACATTAATTGGAGTGAATTTTTGAAGCCAACGAAAGCTGACAGCAGCAGAAGCAAAAGCAGCAGCAGCTCTCGATTTCTTGGAAAATAATAAAACGAATCATACACACGCGCGCGCTTGCGAATCCTTTTGCATTCCAAAAGCGTTATCCTTGCCGCTGCAAATCAATTTCCAGCTAATTCCCTACTCCCTCTCGCTATCTCTCTTTTGCTGTGTCTATTAATTAAATCCCAGGTATTAATTTATCGAAAGCCATCACAAGGTGCTGCTCGTTGCACTCACTTTCTAGGATGTGTGGTTAGGATATGAAGACGTTGAGGTGGATCACCGTCCTGAGGAGGAATAAGTGGCATTCCATTCGGAAAGCAAGCACTTTCATTAGGGAAGAGTTGCCCAGGCAAATATTATTACATTCTTCCTATGACCACAAGTCCAGTGAATATTAATTATGTGGCGTATACGTAATATTGATGAGCATGTTAATGTTGGTTTATAAATCGATTGGTTTTTATACTTTGGCTTTGGGTATTAGTTTCCTTGGGGTTTTAGTTTCCTTGGGGTTGCTATTAAAAGTTAATTTTATATTTTTAAAAAAATATTACATTTCGAATACTTAATTTTTAGGCAAGTAAATATCAAGTATACGTTATGCATTTTTAACTATTTTGAGAATATTAAGAAAAATTAATTTTGAGACATTTTTTGTACGCTTTCTTTTGCTTTTTAAACTCTGAAAATACCTTTTAAAGTTAACTAATTAAAAAATGAACTGGTATTTTAGGTATTTCTTTTTATAAAGTATCAAAATATCACGTATACGTAAACTTTTTATTATAATATTATAAGTATATAGTAAAAACTAGTATTCAAAAATTGTATGCAATTTATACGTAATTTTAATCAGGGTTAATCTATTTTTTAATATTATGAAATCAACATTTTTTCGAATTTTTAAATAATTTAAATTGAAAAGAAATCATAACTCGTCTAAAACTGCTTTAAATTTAATTCGGAAAACTGATCTAAGTTAGTTTTTAAAGGGTTAATAAGTCTAAATACTTTATTTAATTTAAATATTAATTCCTAATTTTATATGCTAATTTCAAATATAATGTTATATAAAAATATTGAAAAAAATAAAATCTAAAAATATCATAGCTCGGCCAAAAAGTCATCAATTTTCAATCGGAAAACAATTTTTTACTAATTTTAATTAGCTTAATAAATCTGCACACTAAATTAAAAATTTTAGAAAATCAAAATTTTTAGCGATTTTTGAGAATTTTAGTGATGTAACCCCTTATCAATTTTTGCAAAAAATTGAAAAAAAATTTTTTTTTTCCGGAGATGTCTAGAAAGATTCGCCTGTCAATGCTGATCAAGAATATATATGGTTTATAGGGTCGGAAATGATTTCTTCAATGTCTGGCGAAGTTTTTACTTAAATAAATATGCCTTTACGTATTTTTTAAATAAAAATATTATATTATACCCGACTTTTTTTATTATTTATAAATATTACAAAAATGGTAATATTTATAAGTTTTATTTTCTTTACTGTTGATTTTTAGATTATTGAAAAGCCATTTAAAATTAATTATATAAAATAAATATGAATTGTAATTGTTTTTTTTAATTTTAAATATCACGTATGCGTATAATTTGTAGTACATAAAATATTACGTATACGTAAATGCTTATTTATTTAGTAATTTTTAACAATAAAAAGAAAATACTACGTATACGTTAATTCTGATTTATTTATTAATATTTAAAAATAAAAAAAAAGTTCCCCCAACCCCAAATTTGACTTATTTTCACTCCTTGAAGTAACCAAAAAAAATTCCAGAATTAGCCAAAGGGAAAAACTATTTTTTTTATGGATTTTGTATTTATTTCTTATTTATTTTTTATTTGTTTTAATCGGACAACCAAGGTAAACCCGTCCGGCTGTCAGAAATTGTTTAGTTATTGATGGATATGCAATTTTCCATTCAATTTTCAGCGGAATTCTATTCGAGGGTGGATAGAAAAAAGAAAAGCTGGCGTTAATACGACGTCCGATGGGCGCCTCGAATGGGAAAATAATAATAATACACACATATATATATATACCTTTATATGGATTTTCTGGCAGGTGAAAAGTAAAGTGTGCAAGGTGCAGGAGGTTCTGGTGCTGGTGCTGAGTTTTTCCCACCAACGAACGGCCCCATGTCAATGCTGCTTGACATGAAAAATTCAATTCAATTTCCAGCTGGCACGCATTTTTTTTTTTATTGTTCACACCTCACCTCGCCCCGCCTCACCTGGACGCTTGCCGATGCTTTTCCGGACGCTTTTCCGCCACTCTCTCTGTCGCTCTTGTCTTGGGCTGCCTCAATTTCAAATAAAGCGAAATGCAATTTGATATTTTACGCGCTGCATTTGTCAGTCTCCCGGCCATTTTTCCGGGAAAAGCACTTCATTGGCCTTGTTTTTTCCCCGTAAACACTTTTCAGTGCCCGCACGAGAGACATGCTTTTCCTGCTTTCCTTGCTGCCTTGCTTCCTTTTTTTTCCCCCTTTTTTTCCGTGAGCTCCGCTTGAAGCTAACAAATTTTTAGTAAAAGGAAAAATAGAAAAAAAACACGAAGGAAAACTGTTACATCTTTCTCGGTAACCAAAAATGGTAACAACATTTAAGACAAGAAAGAAAAGAAGCTTAGAAAGGCAGCAAGTGAGATGAAATCTTGATTTATGGCAGACTTTCAGAAAGGTTGGGTCTTCAGCAACAACTCTTTTATAAGATCAATTATTACAACAATAAAATTGGAATTTTTAAATAATTTTATTGTATTTTTCTATATTTAAAATAATATTAAAATAAAATTCAATTAAAATTGTAATAACCAAAACTATAATAAGAACTCTAACCGTAAAATTTGAATTCAAATTTAAAAGTCATCTCGCGCGATAATATAGAAAACTAATTTTACAATCGGTTAAATTTGAATTTAACGTCCAGTTTCCGTGATTTTTTAGATTTGTTTTTAAATATTTTTTTGATTTTTTAGCATATTTTTTAATACATTTTTAACACATTTAATTTGAAAATTAACGGCCAAATATGAATTTAAATCTAACGTGCAGTTTCCGTGATTTTTTTAGATTTTTAAGAAATTTGTTTAGATTTTATTTTAGCATATTTAATATATTTAATTTTAAAATTAACGGCCAAATTTAAATTTGAATTTAACGTTCAATTTGAATTTAACGACGATCAGTTTCAGTGTGCCCAGGTGCAGTTAAAAAATAACACCTAAATTTGGATTCAAAAGGTTTGAGTCTCCGCTCACTTGCGCCGGCTCCTAAATGGTTCGAAACTTGGACTTATTATAACAGTTTATACCAGTTTTCGGTTGCTTGCTGCTGATTTCTGTTCGCCTGTTACCCCATTTTGGAAAACGGGCAATTTGTATGGAAAATTTCGGAAATTTCAGTGGGTCGTTGTAGGGAAGTTGTTGTAAAGGGGTTGTTGTTGCCATCAAGCTGTTGTTGCCGGCAGAAAAAAGGTATAAATGCATAAAATGAAATATAACAGTTTATACCAATTATTATTTTTGCCCAAAAGTTTTTATAACAGTTTATACCAGTTTTCAGTTGCTTGCTGCTGGTTTCTGTTCGCCTGTTACCCCAGTTTGGGAAACGGCCAAATCGAATGAAAAATTTAGCTCACTTGCATCAGTGATGCTCATTCGCATCAGTGATGCTTATCTAGCTATTTTTCAATATTGGTGGCAGTGATGCTCATCTAGCTATTTTGCAATATTGGTGGCAATAAAATTAGGCAAACTGCCAGTGATGCTCATCTAGCTATTTTTTAATATCGGGGGCAATAAAATTAAGCAAACTCCCAGTGATGCTCATCTAGCTATTTTGCAATATTGGGACAAAATGGCATCTCACTATTAACCAGTGCTGCTCATCTAGCTATATTTTTTAATATTGGGGGGCAATCAAATCGGGATTATTGGCAGTGATGCTCATCTAGCTATTTTTCAATATCAGGGGCAATAAAATTAAGCAAGCTGCCAGTGATGTTCATCTAGCTATTTTGCATTATTGGGGCAAAATGGCATCTTACTAACCACCAGTGATGCTCATCTAGCTATTTGGCATTATTGGGACAAAATGGCATATTACTAACAACCAGTAATGCTCATCTAGCTATGTGGCATTACTGGGACAAAATGGCATCTTACTAACAACCAGTGATGCTCATCTAGCTATTTCTTTTTGTTATTTCCAGCACCATTCGCGAGGGCATCATCCGGTGCATTTTGGCCACGGACATGGCCCGTCACAATGAGATCCTCACCCAGTTCATGGAGATAACCCCCGTCTTCGATTACAGTAACCGTGCCCACATTAATCTGGTAAATAATACTGCAAATTTTACAGAGAATATAGATTTATTGATTTATAAATTGATTAATAACTGTACAGTTTTATATATAAAATAAATTAAAAATATACTTGAAATTTAATAATTAAAAACATTACAGGTAGCCCTAGCTAAATAAATACAAATAATTTAATAAATATGCATAATCCCATCGTTTGCAGCTCTGCATGATCCTGATCAAGGTGGCGGACATCTCAAATGAGGCCCGACCCATGGACGTGGCCGAGCCCTGGCTGGATCGTCTCCTCCAGGAGTTTTTCGCCCAAAGTGCGGCCGAAAAGTCCGAGGGTTTGCCAGTGACGCCTTTTATGGACCCGGACAAGGTCAGCAAGCCGGGTTCCCAGGTGCGTTTCATTGGTTTGGTGCTCCTGCCGCTCTTCGAGGCTTTGGGTGAGCTTGTGCCCGAGCTGACGGACCTCATCATTATACCCGTGCGCATAGCTTTGGAGTATTACAGGTAAGAGCGGGGGTTGGTTCCTATAAATTATAGAAAATTGCATTTAAATGGAATAATTTATATATTTATATTTATTTTTATGACTTACCTTTTATTTTTTAGACGCCTCAACGATGCCCAGACAAAGACCCGCAAATCGGTGGCCGACAGCAATACCTCGGCCACCTCGGACAGCAACAGCGGCACCATTGACTCCAATGCGGCGATGGTCAGCACACCAGGCGGGGCCAGTGACAAGCTAAGCTTGGACAAGGCCCAGGGTAACTTGCAGGGAGGAGCAGGAGCAGGAGGAGCGGGAGGAGCAGCCACAGGTTCAGGAGGAGGCGGCGGTGGAGCATCTGGAGCCAACGCTGGCAGTGTATCCCCACAAATGCCACGCTCAGGATCCGGCATCAGCGTCAAATCACGCCGCAGTATACCCTCACAAAAGTCCGCTTCCAGGACATCCGTGGATGAGCCAGGAGGCATGGCAGCAGAGCTTCACGATCTGCCCGAGGGCAGCGAGAGCGGGGATTCGGAAACGGCCACCGAAGTGGATGTGAGTAGGAAATCTAGAAGAATATTAAATATTAAATATATTAAAAAAATATATAAAAATATATAAAAATATATAAAAATATATAAAAATATATAAAAATATTTAAAAATATTTAAAAATATAAAAAATATATATAAATCCTTACCCAATCCTTTTGACTTCTTCCAGGTGGCCGAAAAGACCTCCAAATTCAAAGTGGACACCGAAGGCAGCAGCAATCGCAGCAAATCCTCGCACTCCACCTCCCGCAAATCCTCCCGCGAGAAGCGTCCCTCCATGATTGGTGAACTGTGCAGCAGCGGCGGTGGCCAACGCATCCGTAACTCCTATGGCAACATCCATGGCTATCATAGCAATCGCTGTCACTTTGGCAACAATCGTGCCGTCAGCCTGGATCAGTACAGCAGCGGTGGCAACAATCGAAGGCTCTCGGATGGATTGCCCCAGGTGATCTCCGACAGCAATGTGTTCTACGGACGCCACAATCGCAGCAGCGGCCTGGCTGAGATCACATCTGCAGGAGGTGGCGGCGGTGGCGGCTGTGTGGTTGTAGGCATTCCGCAGGATACCAATGCCAATACGAATGTTGTACCACCACCACCAAAGGGCAGCTGTCAGCTGAAGGAGCTGCTTGCACGCACCGAGGCTGGGGATTCCGAGAATGAGGAAGCCAAGCCAGCCAAACCAGCTGCTCCAGTTGCTCCAGCTGCTGCTGCTGCTGGTGCTGGTCAGGATCCTTCCATAAAGTCATCAATCCCAGTGCTGGCCTCCTCCTCGAATGGCAATATATCGCCGCCCTTGGTGGTCACCGAGCAAATCCTGCCCAGCAATGGCAGCACCCGCAGCAGTGCCAGCAGTGCTCGAGGTGTAGGTGCTCCAGGTGCTCCGGGTGCTCCTGGTTCTTTGCCTGGCCCCTCCTCGGGCAGCAGCTCCTGGAAATCCAGGCTGCGCCAGTTCTCCGACTATTTTAGCTTCAGCTTTGACAAGGGCAACAAGCGCTTTGGCAGCACCCGAAGCAGTCCCTGCTCCAGCTCTGGACGGGCCAATAATAATGCCAATGGTTTGGCCGAGGTTGTGGGCCAGGATCAGGGCAAATCCGGTGTGGTTATGTGCTGCAATGTGGTGCATGGTTCACCGGGAAAGAGTGGAGGAGGAGGAGGAGCAGCTGCCGTGGAGGTCTTGACTAGCCAGGGAGCCGGTGGAATAGGAGTCGGAGTAGGAGGAGTAAGAGGAGGCGGTGGTGACTCTCACCAGCGTCATCGCGCCTATAGCCTGGATGTGCCCGGCATGATGCGTTATTCCTCTAGCGACAGCAGTCGCCATCCCAGCAGCAATACCCTGCAGAGTGGCGGTGGTATCACTGGGCAGGATTCCACTGGCGGTGGCGTTTCATTGGTGCCGCCCAGCTTGAGCGTGGAAATGGGACTGGCTAGTGGCTCATCCTCGGAGGCGGGGCCAAAGATTTGACACAAGGGGTGCGCCAGGGATTTGGAGGAGCAGCAGCAGCAGGATGACGACGTCGACGATGAGGAGGAGGATGACGAGGAGGACGATGGTTTACGCTTGGAGGAGCGAGAGGATCGGGAGGAGCGACGGCAGCTGCAGCAGCCGGCGGATGCTACATCCAGCTGCGAGGTATCCTCCATGTCGATGACCGTTTGGTCGGCCATTGGTCAGCGTCTCAATGCCCTGGTCTGCCATTGCTGTGAGCGCAAGCTGCCAGAGCCGGAGAATGTCTAAAGGGAAAGAGGAAAATCAAGGAAAATCAAGAATAATCAAGGAAAATCTAGGAAAACCTTGAAAAATCAAGGAAAGTCTAGGAAAACCTTGGAAATCTTAGGTAATTCTTCGAAAAAACCTTGAAAAATCTAAAAAAATCGAGAAAAATCCTGGAAAATCATGGGAAACCTTGAAAAATCTTCGAAAAACCTCATTCAAACCCTGTTTCTTCCTGTTGCGCAATAAAAAAACAACTGTAGACAACAGTAAAAAACCTTGAAATTTAGTAAAAATCTATAGGAAGCTGAAAAACCTCGTGAAAAGCGTTAAAAATCAGTAAAAATCAATAAAAAATCTGTAAAAATTCGTAAAAATCCTGAAAAATCAGTAAAATCCCCATTTAAGCAGCTGGGTATTAGCCACAAACACAGACTTGGTCTAAGTTTTAGGTTGTAAAACTTTTAACACTATTAGTTTTAAGTTAATACTGACTTTTACTCTTTTGTTTTCTGTTTATTATTTTTTTTTACTTTTTTTTCTGACTATTACCTAATTATTATTATTATTATATTACTATTAATAAAATTATTATACTATTATTACTATTATTATTATTAAAAATTATTATTATTATTATTATATATTTTTATTTTTATTAATTTTTTTATTATTAATATTATTATTTTGTATTTTTGCTTGTTTACCTCGTAAGTATTTTTATTTATGTACACCCATACCCACACACACACACACACCACAGCAAATATAAGCAAATACATATTAAAATACATATTTTGTTATTATTTCTTTTTATATTTAAAAGGAAACAAGGGAAGAAATTTAGGAAATGAATTTGGGAAGCGAATTTAGGGAAATCAAAATTCCGAGAATTCCTCAAACCATTTGCTTCAAATTAAGAAAGCGATTATAAAAATGCCAAAAGTTTTTCTGTCCAGATTTTTTCAAGCAGAAAACCCCACAAAAGATTTTACCTAAAAACTACTGAGAACATTTACTCGGATTTACTGGTATTCTCTGTAATTAATTAAAGCTCATAGCTCATATTCCCTCATTTTATTCGGATTCTATTCCATGGAAAACATTCACTAAATTCCCGAGCAAAAGGTTTTGAAATAAATGGCAAACAGCGATGCATTTAGTGGTTTCCGGCGTGGGGAGAGAGAAGGTTTCGGTTTACCAGGAACATGCCAAAATGTACACCCTAAAAAAGCGCACAGTGAAAAAAAAGTATGCTACCATTGACTGAATTATAAAAAAAAAGGAAGATTTATTTTAATAAATATATTAAAATAATATATTGAGATTATATATTAAAATAATATATTAAAATTATATATTAAAATAATATATTAATATAATATTTTAATAAAATAAATATTCACCTGTTTTAAAATATTATTTTAAATGTTTTTAAACTTATTTTTTTTATAATTTCGGCAATGGTTTTTTCAATCTTTCATAAATCCAAAAAATTACAATATTAAAATATCGATAAATACCAATTTTAAAAATTCGAATATTTGTGGTTTTTTTTGAAGAGAAATGTAATTTTATTCAGTGAAGGTGTCATTTCCGACCCCATAAAACATATATATTATTGATCAGCATTGACAGGCGAATCTTTCTAGCCAAGTCCGGAAGAAAAAAAAATTTTTCCATTTTTTGCAAAAATTGATAAGGGGTTACATCATTAAAATTCCCAAAATTTGGCCAAAATTTTGATTTCTTAGAATTTAAAAATTTAAAAGCAGATTTGTTAGCCAAGAAAAAACTAGCACGAAACAGCTTTCCGAATTGAATTTGGTGCTTTTTTGGATTTGTTATGGATTTTTTAAATATTGATATTTTCCCAAAAATTGTTGTAATCGCTGTAATTTTTACAAATTTGCCGAAATTTTGATTTTCTAAAGTTTAAAATTAAGTTTGCAGATTTTTTAAAAGAATTTTATGTATTTTGGACTGAGTTATGATCGATTTTTGTTTTTAAAATTAGAAAAAAATGTGGATTTCCCTAATTTTAAAATTTAGAATTCAGATTTTTCGATCTAGATAATACCGAATTTATTTATTCATTCCTTTCTTGTTATTTCTTCTCTCCCTCATAAAATTTACACTGAATCCTTGTCTCTAAAACTCTTGTTTTCAATTCGGTTCAGTGTCGATTCCTGTCTAATTACGCAAACCAAATTTTCGATTTCGATTTTCGGCCATGGCGTGGCATGCAACAGCAGGACCCAGGTCCCACAAGGACCCTAATTCCATTTGCTTGTTCATAGCTTTCTCTCACTCACTCACTCGCTCGTTGCCTGTCGTTGGCCTTCGTGGGTATTCTCCTATTTTTCGCCGCATCTATATATATTTTCTTTTTTTTTTTTTTTGCGATTTTTCCACGGCAAGCCCGCAGGAGAGCTATGACCATGGTAAAGTCAATTGGATTTTCCAGCAGCCAAAAATGTGTTGCCGATGATGATGACGAGATGGTGATGGGCAACAGAACTCAATTAGAAGGCACTAAGGGACTCTACTCGCTGAAGCCCAGCTGCTAAATGGGTTTACAAAAATCCTACGGGGGTGAAAGAAATTTGAAAACAATTTGCAAAAAGAGAGAGAGAGAGAAAGGAAAGAGAGACAGGCAACATATCTGCGACAAATTATGAAGAAATCCAAGTTAATTATTGATCTATGTAAATTTCTGTATGTAATTAATTAATGTTAAAAACCAGAAACACGAAAAGGCAAAGAAACAAAGCTTTGATTCAAAAAGAAAGAAGAAAAAATACGAAATAAATAAATAATGAATTAAGAAAATGTGAATTGTGGAAAAGAAAGCTTGCAGCGAGTGGCGAGTAACGAGAAACAAGCAGTTAGTAAAGCAAAAGCAGAAGCTAAAAAGCAAGCAGCGAGTAGCGAGTATAAAGCAGCGAGAAGCAGAGATAAGACCCAAGCTGGACCTTGGCTATAGCAAAACAGTTTCCAAAAAAATAAGAAAACTTGATAGTTATTATAGAGAGAGATGTATGTATGTTGTTTATTTTTTTGTTTTTTTGAGTGTACATTTGAATGTCTAGCAAAAATTACTCATAACTCGTAAATTAATTGTGCATTGTAATTGCAAAAGAAAAACATATACATATTTCCTCCACAAAACATATAGCATATATATATGTATAAATATAAAGCATAATTAAAGCTTAACTAAGTGGTTCTGTGTGTCGACCCCCCACCCACTCGATGTGTGTGTTTGTTGTAGTTAGATTTGAGAACTAGCCACGGCTAATAAGTAAGTTTATCGAACAGAAGAAAATTCCAAGAAGAAATCAAGGAGAAACCAAGGAAAATCTAAGGAAAATCTAAGCTATAATCAAGGATAATCCATTGAAAAATTAAGGAAAAAAGTAAACCCCCCCTGAACTCCTAGATGTATGTATTTATGTATCTGTATCTGACCTAAAAAAACGAATCACTTGAAATTAGCTAACACATCAAATTGATTTGTTGCCTTACAAAAGAAAATATAAAAAATAAAAAAAACTACAAAACTACTACAACTAAAAACTAAAACTACTATGTACTACAGCTGTGTGGGTGCTTGCCCTGTTGGTCACAGCGTTTTATATATATTTATATATATATACCTATATATATATATATATATATATATATATTATATTATTGTTCATGCCACCAACTTCCCTTGTTTGAATGACAAAACATAAAGACTAAAACTTGAATTTAAACAAAATCAACAAACAAAACAAAATGAAAAACCAAAACAAAAAACAAAAACTTGAGTAAAAGAAACCACTATACATATATACATTAAAAATATATATATATATAAATAAATATTTATCTTAAAGATACTACAACTACAAAACAAAAACAAAAAAAAAATCGTAAAAAAGAACTCTAGGTGTTTTACAAAAATGTATAAAAAAGCTAAAACAAATAATAAAAAAAAAACAAAACAAAGAAGAAGACAACTAACTAAGCCCAAGAACGAAATGTAAACAATTTTAAGAATAACTAAAATAGTTTAGTAAAAAGTAAAAAAAAACAGAAAGGAAGAAAGTAAAGTGAAAGTGAAAATTGGCACGCCGAATAGAGTAATGTCCTTGCACTGGTGACTAGACCTTTTTTAGCTCAAATATATTTCACTTTAAAGGGTTAAAACAAAATATAAATATAAAGTAAAATATATTGGAAAAAAAAACAGAAGAGAGACAATAGGTGAATATTTATACATGTAAACAAAAATAAAATAAATGTCTGTTTACTTTTTAAAAAGTAATTTGCCCACAAAAACAAGTCCGTTTGAAAGAAATTTGCAATATCAATTTATCGATAAACCAACCTATCGAACCCCTTTGCAGGGACATTTCAAACTACACACAAATTTTTTTTCGGCAAAAGATAAACAAAAAAAGGAAAATAGAAATACACTTAAAGATATTTAGCATACGTTTTTGGCAGTCAATTAAATGCTTCCCCCTTCCCGTTAGTTGGCGATAAACAAATGCTAATCGATACAATCGATTGTTGATTGTGACAAGTTCCAAAAGAAAAAAAAAGAAAAAGGCAAATGCTTGTTTGTACCTAAAATCAAATATGTATTTTGGACCAACTGAGCTCCCCCTGCCCCGCCCCCCTTTCTCCTGACCCCGTCTATGTGCTACACGATAACGATAACGATAACGATAACAATTACAATATATGTACAAACACAGAGACACAGGATAACACACGGACACACAGAAAGCTGGTCTTAGCATGCAAAAAAGTTACTTCAAACAATCTCGTAGGTCTTAACCACAACTACCTGTCGACTATAAACGATCTTGAACCGGATCGAGATCACCTATGTAATAGCGGAAAAGCGGAATCGAAAGAACAAGAACAAAGTGGATAAATACAAATGGGAGAAAATGGAAAATATGGAAAACTGGATAAAAATGGCACCGCAGACAAAATGCTTACTTTATACTTTTCTATGTGACTTACAACTCGGGCGATGACTAAAAACGAAAAGAAAACTAAAAGAAAAACTAAAGAATAACTTCCAAAACGGTTTCCACGCCAACACATGCCTCTACTATCCCTCTATCTAACAATCTATCTCTCTTTCACACACCAACAGGCCAAGTGGGGAAAATTCGATTTATAATTTAAATGTAATTGAGAGAACTTTTCTTGGTGAATATTATATTTTTAAAATTATTAATTTATTTAAAATAAAAAATAGAAAATTTAACTTTTAATTATTTAAAATTATACTAAAACAAAATAATAGTAATGGGGAAAATTGATTTGAGACTTCTTTGTAATTTGTAATTTATTTTAAAAATTATTAATTTATTTAATTAACAATTCATAAAATTACCTTTTTATTTAATTATTTAAAATTACACTTAAAAAAAGTATACTAATGGGGAAAATTAATTTATGATTTATTTGCAATTAAGAAAACTTTAATTGGTGAATTTGTAATTTACTTTTTAATTAATTATTTGAAATTACACTTAAACAAAATACTAATAATGAAAAAAAATTAATTTATAATTTATTTGTTATTAAGAAAACTTATCTTGGTGAATTTTGTAATATATTTAAGAAATGATTATTTTTTATATAATATTTATAAAATTTCCCTTTTTATTAATTAATTTTAAAATTGCACTTAAAGAAAATACTAATAATAAAGAAAATTAATTTATGATTTATATGTAATTAAGAAATCTTCTTCTTTTTTAAATGATTAATTTATTTAAATATAAATACAAAAAATTAAATTTTTTTAAATTACACATAAACAAAACAATAACAACATCCAGGCCAGGCTAGACAAAGGCATCCAACCACCGATAATGGACCACTTCCCCGCTAGAATCCGTCACCGATATCGAACCTAAACTGCTTGATCCTTGATCTTAAAGGATAATTCTATAAAACAAAACTAAGAGTGTAATTACTAGAGATCCTCCTGAGCCTTTACTTCAAGAAGAAAATAAAAAAAAAAAAAAAACAAATAAAACACAACACACAAAACAAATTACAAACAAAGACTACAATTTTAATATACAAAAAAAGGAAATTAAAAGAGAAAAAATTGAAACTGGAAAGTGAAAAATTTTAAACAAGGCTTAGAGAGCCCATAGAAAAGGTCCTTGAATGGCATTCTTCGGCAGGCCGAAGCTAAGATGCTCTTTCAAAGCCCCAAAAAAACAAAAAACACTCCGAAAAATCAAGAAAATAAAAGAAAAGATATATATATATAAGCCTGGCCGCTTTTGCTCTTCAATTTCTTTTCCTTCAAGGATCAAACACACAACCGACAGAACCTTCCGACTCCGCCTCCCTTCACACGCCTCTAAAGTATATATATATTTTCCAATTTTATGTCCATCAATCAAGTCAAAATATATGTATACATACACACCACATACTATATACTATATACATATACCAAATAGAATATAAATATATATACAAATAGTTGTAATTTGTAAGGGAAATCAGAAGGATATATCTCAAAAGAACACACACACACAAAGAAATATATGCTGAAGAGCAAGTAATAGGTGTAAAAAAATAAAAATAAAAATAATGAAAATTCCAGCACTCAGTTCCTTGACCTTTGAACCCCTTTACAAACACACACCCTAATGCTTAAAAGAAAATCTATATATATATATATGTGGAAAATCAAACCAAAGAACCGACAAGGAGACAAAGCAAAGCTAAGAAAATTCTATGTGAACAGAGTAATGAATAGTTAATATATACTATATATATATATATATACAACATACACTGGCCGAAAAAGAAACATACATAGATGTAAAAAGCTCTTGGCACACCCTACCCTAAATACCCTACCTACCAGAAAGGAAAATAAAAAGCAAAACAAAAAGAAAACTAAACGAAAAACGAATCAAATATCGCTGAGAAGAAAAAAACCAATGAAAAATCTGCTAAGAAACGAGAAATTCGATGAAACTTTTCCGACAAATGCATTTAAATGGTAAAAACAAAAAAAGAGAAATATTTAAATGAGATAAAACTCAACAACAAACTCTTGTATTTAACACCTAGTTATGTCCAAAAAGAAAACTCAGATTAATGGTATAAAACCACAGGAAAAAACAGAGAACAAAAACACAAAACTCACACAAATACCTACGAGACGAGAGCCCGACAAACACATACAAACAGACACACATACACACGCAAGCATTTTTGTGTAAAAGTATAAAAAGAAAAACAGAAAATATGAACTAATGAATGAATATGAAATATATTGAAATAAAATCATTTCCAAACTACTTATTAAAAAAAAAAAAGGAATGCTTTTTATTATGGGGAAAGGAAGAAAATTAAGGAAATCAGAAGTTAAAAGGTTTGTTTAATAATTAAAAATTAATAAATATTTTATTTAAAAAATATATATCAAGTTAAACTTTTTTTTTTTTATAAATTAACATTAATAAAAAAAAAAACAAATATAAAGCTAAAAGGTTTTTTTAATAAATTAAAACTTAATATACATTTAATTTGAAAAAAGAATATATATATATATAAATTTTGTTTCATAAATTAAAATTAATACAAATTTAATTTAAAAAAAAAAACAAGAAAGGAAACTAACTTCGGGAAGCCGAAATTTGTATATCCTTGCTGTTTGCCATAGGATCTGTCATCTAATCAAAAACCGATAACTAAGCCAAAAAAGCATCAAATTCAATTCGGAAAGCTTTTCTGTGCTAGTTTTTTGTAGGGTAACAAAACTGCGTACTAAATTTCAAATTTAAAAAAATTGAAATTTTTTTCAATTTTTATTTGACGATTTCAACCATTTTAGGACCTTAAAAATTAAAAAAAAAAAAAAATTTTATTTGTTTTCTCCTAACCATGGCTATATCGACTCCGCTTTTTGTGCTGATCAAGAATATATATGATTTATGGGGTCGGAAACGACTCCTTCGCTGACTAAAATCATTAAACCCCTCAAGAAGATCTAAAATAGTCACCCTCTTTAAATTAATACTTTTTTTTATAAAAAAGATCATATCTAAGCCAAAAAAGCATCAAATTCAATTCGGAAAGCTTTTCTGTGCTAGTTTTTTGTAGGGTAACAAAACTGCGTACTATATTTCAAATTTAAAAAAATTGAAATTTTTTCCCATTTTTATTTGACAATTTCAAGAATTTTAGGACCTCAAAAATTAAAAAAAAAATTGTTTAATTTGTTTTCTCCTAACCATGGCTAGATCGACTCCGCTTTTTGTGCTGATCAAGAATATATATGTAACACACTTTTGACTAAAATTATAATACCCTGCAAGGGTATAAATATATATATATATATATATATATATATATATACACAACATTTTTTATAATAAATTAAAATGAATAAAAATGTAATTTAAAAAAGATAAGAAAATATCAAGTTAAAAGTTTGTTTATTTAAATAAAAATCTATGAATACACTCATAAAAATATTTTTCTATATTTAAGAAAAATCTCCTTTAAAAAATCGACCTTAAACTAAGAAAATTCTCCTACAATAAGGAAAACATTTTCAAAAATCTAAAGCAGATACCCAAAAATCAAGACAAAACCCATAAATAGAATTTTGTAGGATTAATTATTGAATTTGAATTGAATTTATTTTTTTTTTCCAAAATCCAAAAAATTACCATTTAAAATATCGATATCGAATATTTCAGGAAATATTATTTTATTTCGTGAAGAAGTCATTTCCGACCCCATAAATCATATATATTCTTGATCAGCATTGACAGGCGGATCTTTCTAGCCAAGTCCGGAGCAAAAACAAATTTTTTTCCATTTTTTACAAAAATTGATAAGGGGTTACATCATTAAAATTCCCAAAATTTGGCCAAAATGTTGATTTCTTAGAATTTAAAAATTTAAAAGCAGATTTGTTAGCCAAGAAAAAACAAGCACGAAACAGCTTTCCGAATTGAATTTGGTGCTTTTTTGGCCAAATTATGGACTTTTAAAATAATAATAATTTAAATTTTTTTATAAATTAATAAATAATATACTAATTATATGTTATATAATAATAATATATAATAAACAATAATTATGGTAATATTTAGTATTTTCTAAAATGAATTTAGATGAAAACGCGATAAAATAAACCCCAAATGAACCCTCAGTTCAATGATAAACTTATCAATTTATTTAAATTAAAATTTTTTTGTTTTGAAAATGCTCAATTTTATTTATAAAACATTTTGTCTACGAAACTTGGGATAATGAAAAATCATATTTAAAGAAATCATCATCCAAAATCATTCCTTTTCCAATGATGAACAAAAATTGAACGATATCTCAGGACATTTTAATGCCCAACACAGTGCTGGAGTACTCATAGACCACATAGCTGATGGACACGGCCGGCAGGACCTTGAGAAAGTTGGCCATAATGCCGCGATACAGACCCACCAGACCCTCCTTTCTGACAATCTTCTGGAACTGACCCCGCATTGTCATAGGGATCTGCTTCTGCCGTTGCGCCTCCTCATTGGCAATCGTTTCGGCATCCTGCGCCTGCAGCCGAGTCCGGACGAGGGCCAACGGGTAGGAGCACAGCTGGCCCAAGGCACTCGATGTGCTCCCACAACCGAGGAGCACCAAAAAGTTGGGCTTCTCATTGCTCTCATGACTGGCGATATACTGACGCTTCAGGGTCTCGTACAGAGCCAGATCGATGCCGGCATGCGGCAGGATACCCAGGATATTTGGGACAAATCCACGATAAAAACTCCGGGCACCCTCCTGCCTGTAGATCTTGGCCGCGGCATCGGCTATGCCAGTATATTGACCCGTTTTCCTCAATGCCAGACGGGTTTTCAGCACCTCCATGGGATAGATGATGGTCTGAGAGATGCCACCAGCAGCAGCACCGGCATAGAAACGCTCTGCTATGCTCATCTGACGGCCGGCATCCTTGCCTCTTATCAGTTGCTTTATCTGCTCATAGACTGTAAATTTCAAGGCCGTTTCGGGGGCAATCTTGAGCACATTAATGCCATTGCCACGCCACATGCTCCGTGAACCGCCCTCCTTGAGCATAATCTGCATACACTCGGTGATGCGCATTCTATGGGTTTGCACCTGAAGATACACCTTAATCCTGTCCAGTGGGGCTGTGCAGGTCCTGGATACGGCACCGGCTAAGCCGCCAGCTAGTAAGTGTCGCCACCATACGCCTGTTTTCAGATTCTCTTCCAGAAAATCATCGGGTATGGGATTCATTTCCGAACCAATGTCCAGATAGGTAGAGTGTCGCCAAAACTGAATCAAATCCCTGATATCCTTGGACGGAGCCAGGAGCATAAAATCCCGCCACTCGTTAACGCTGATATTCAGGCTTCCGTCCTTGTCAATCCGTGTCAGCAGATTCTTTGCCTCGTTCAAGTCGATGTCCAAGCCGAGATCCTTGAAGGCGGCTATCAATTCTTCAACATTCACCTGCCCATCGCCGTCCTTGTCCAGTCGCGAGAATTGCAGTATCAGGTTTTTTTCATGCTCACGCACATAGTGCAGGAATTCGGCAAAGCTTATGCCCAATCCTGTCCCGAAATCCGGTTGTTGTTGCAGGAACCTGGCGGCATAGACACTCGACAGGCCATGAAGATCGTGCAGGGCCGCCGACAGGTCATGGATATCGATGCGGCCGTCACCATCGCGATCCAGTTGCTTGAAGATCCTCTCCAGTCGCTCCTCGTCCCTGACGGGCATCGCTTTGAGAGGCGGCATGACATTAAAGTTGGCCACCGTGTTGTAGGGCCTGGTAGCCACCAGGCGTCCATGGCCAGAAGCCAGCAGGAGGCAGCTCCTCCACGAGTCCAAGTTGGATTCGGTGGGATGTGGCAGCTCCTGTTTCTGATCCTGCTCCTGCTGCTGGCTTTCCTCGGGCTGTGTGTTTTCTTCGATTTTCACTGGCTTTCTGAACATTCTCTAAACTCTTTTCCCCCAAGTAGTTGAAGAATAAATGAAGTATATCTTCAAGGTTGCTTTGTTTTATGCAAGTTTTTGTTATAAATTATTGTAAAAAATATCAAGAGAGAGCGAGAGATGAATTTTAAGTGAATTTCTCAGAATGAATAATAAATGAACCAGAAAGAGCCTTCTAAATAATAAATTATGAAATAATTATAAGTGGATTTTATTTTTAAAATAAATAAAAAGTGAACCCTAAAAAAAATCTTCCTAAAACAAAGCGGTGCCAAGTTCCGTAAGATTGTCAGAAAGGAGGGTCTGGTGGGTCTGTATCGCGGCATTATAGCCAACTTTCTCAAGGTACAAGTACTCCAGCACTGTGTTAAGCATTAAAATGTCCTGAGATATCCTTCATTTTTTGTTTGGCGTTGGAAAAGGAATGATTTTGGATGATGATTTGTTTAAATATGATTTTTTATTATCCCAAGTTACGTAGGCAAAATGTTTTATAAATAAAATTGAGTATTTTTAAAACAAAAAAATAAATTTAAGTAATTTGCTAAGTTCATCAATGAACTAAAGTTTTATTTGGCATTTATTTCACCGAGTGTCAAACAAAATTTTTGGTAAATTTGCAAAGTTTTACTGTACGCGAATTTTGTATAAAATGTACAAAAACAAGAACTAGTAGAAAATGAATGAATCCTGAATAAATACCTGTTTGTTGATAAATATTAACAACAATAAATTGCAAATGAACTTCTCACAATGATTTCAAAACAGAGAAACACCCCCCACCCCTCAAATCCTGGAGGTAACTCATTTGTTATTAATACGTACATATATACGTTTATAAATATGTATTTTATAGTATTAGTTGAAAGCTTTCTTGCAGCTTTATGTGTATAGAATAATAGTTTTGGCTTTGACTTACCCGCTGAATTTTCCGATTACTTTTACGGTTTATTCGCAGTAAAAAACACTCTTTTGTCCTCCATCTTTACTTCGCAGACTTGGCTGGGACTCATCCATGATTCATTCCTTTAAATTCTGAGTTTTTTGTTGTTTTTGCAGGATTTTTACAAGGACTTGCACATTTTTAGCTAAATTATACATTTTCGCTGGTCATCCAGATGGGTTGGGTTGATATGCACACGCACACGTCACAGGTAATCACGTGAGCACTGACTGAAGCTGCGGAGGCGGAAGCGCCTATATTAATAGGTAGCTAGAGGGAGAGAGGTTGATCGAGAGGGAGAGGTTGATTTCACTTTCCCTCTCTCTCTCTCTAACACGAACTCTAATCGGAGCGGAGCTGATAAGCGAGCTGATCAATTTTGAGCAACGAACACTCACACGCACTTATATGAGAGCCCACACGCTGAGAGCTGAGCTTAACTTATCAGGCTCTGCTCTCGGCTCTGCTCTCGGCTCTGCTCTCGGCTCTGCTCTCGGCTCTGCTCACAGCTCTGCTCTCTGCTCTGCTCACAGCTCTGCTCTCAGCTCTGCTCTCGGCTCTGCTTTCAGCTCTGCTCGCAGCTCCTCTCTACGCTTCGCTCTCAGCTCTGCTCTCAGCTCCTCTCGAAGCTCCGCTCTCAGCACTGCTTTCAGTGTGCGCCCGGCTTAAGTCTATCTACCTCTCCCTCACTCAACCCACCTCCCACGCACTCTCGATCAACCTCTCTCTCTCTGGCTACCTACCTATGTATATACAAAGGCCCCTCTGCCGACGCAGCTTCAGTCAGTGCGCGCCTCCCTCTCTCCCCTTGTGCCTCCTCTTGCCCTCACCTGTGACGTGTGCATAGCAACCCATCTAGATGACCAGCGAAAACGTATAATGTCGCTGAAAATGTGCAAGTTCTTGTTATAATTGTGAAAAAACAACAAAAAGCTCTGCAATCGACGGCAGGAATTGTCGATAAATCGCAGCCAAGCCTGCTGTGTGAAAAATGAAGACAACAGAGTGTCCACTAATTGCAGAGTGTCCACTAATTGCAGAGTGTCCACTAATTGCAGGTAAGTTCAAACCAAAATTATTATTATAATATACATAAAGCTGCCTTAGCAGCGATCGGGTGTATAGAAAACTTAGCTTGAAACATAAATGAAAGCAAACTGTATACAAAAAAGTGTATACAAAACTTCGGTGTGCCCGAACTTAAGTTTGTTTTTGTGCTATTTTAAATAATGAATTTTCGAACTTAGAGGAATGCATTGAGTTCAGAATAAATTCTATATAATTTATAAACTCAATGACAAATTACAAGTAAACTTTTCAAAATGAAATATACGTAATAAATTAATTTATTAATTATAGGATACATTTTTGTGGATTTTTAAATGAAGCATTTTTGAAACCCGATAAATTCAATGAAACCTGAATGAATACCAGCTGATTGATGAACTCAACGATTATTTACAAGTGAATTTCTACGACAATTTCTTGGAGGAATTTTAAATTGTGAACTTTAGAAACTGTAGTTTTAGTAATTACTTTAAGTAAACAGTATATAAATTAATAAATAAATAAAAAAAATATTTTAAAAATTATAAATGAGGAAAATCAAATAAAATATTAAACTGAAAAGCAGAAAATGAATTTCAATTTCAATTTTGGTGTGCAAAATGGGAAAATTATATTTTTTATATCCTAGCAGGGTATTTAAATTTCAAAAGAGTCATTTCCTTTCTTATTTTAGTGATGTTTTCCGCCCAAGAGAAAAGCTTTATAATTTTTTTAAAACCTGAAGACAGCTCCTTTTTGGGTTTGTAAAATTGCTACCCCAAGAAGCTTGCCAAAAAGTTGCTATTTAATCAAACAAAAGCTTGCAGCGGCAACGTGTTGCAAGCAATGTTGCTGCTGCGGGGCAACACGCAACATCTGATGGAGCGCAGCAGCCTCAGCGAACGGCATGTCAGTTGGCCCTTGGCGCTCTCTTGGAATCCACGCTGCGGATTCAGAATTCCGGATTCCGGTTTCGGATTTTGGAGCACTGAAACACAGCACGGCAATCGACAAACGCATCTCCGGATTCTCGGGAAAAACGGAATCCATTCAGTTCGTTTCGGTTCCAAAGTTGACACTCTCTCTCACGTCTCGCTGCAGCTTTTCTTTGCGGGGGAAAAATCAACAAAAGCGGCAATAAAAAAATATACAAAAAGCAACAAAAAAGCAATCAGCAAACAAAGTTGACAGTTGTGAAAAGGACTCGCTGAAAATGGCTGGAAAATCGGGTGGAAATTGAAGGCTACTATGGCCATTGCTGTTGCTTTGAATTTTCCCCCCCACAGAAGCTTGTGTTTGTTGTGTTTTTCGCCTGCAATTTTCTTTTCATTTTCCTGTTTTTTTTTTTTGTTAGTATTTTTAGTGCTTGCGTGCGGATTTTCTTTTATTTTTTTTGTTGGTGTCAAAAGTTAAACAATTTCATGTGAGATGTAAGTAGCAAAAAAGCTAAGAGAAAACCTTGAAAATAGTCAAAAAAGAAAGGAAATATAAAGGGAAAATCAATGCGCGTATGCGTGTGCTCCTGTGTGTGTGTGTGTGAAGAGGAAAATCCATAAGGCGGCGCGTGAAGTGAAACTCAAACTCCGAACTCAAACTCAAACTTGTCGTTTGCAAAATATAATTTATAATTTATACAAGAAAAAAAGTAAAATCTAGGAAACTTTGTGTGTGTCTGTGTGTGCAGTTTTCATGTATTTTTTATTGCTTTTTTTTTAATTTTCTGGCAACCGCAAAGTGCCAAAAATTCGTTTATCTGCAATAACAACAAACAAAAAGAAAAACCCACGGCCAGAAGATTTTGTAAACAAGCCAATTCGGCTGCCAAACACGGAAGCGGAGAGCCAACAGCTGATCCGCCCAGCAAAAACGCTACCAAAAAAAAAATAGTAGCACCCACCCACCCCCACACACACACGGAGAAAGAGAGAGAAGAATACCAAGAAGGTGCTGCCAAAAAACTATCTGTCGACACAATGCAGAAAACTTTTCCACACACACAGAGGCAGCACAGTGGTTCAAGTTAGAAGAATGCACTTTTCTTTAGAAAGAAAATCAAAGAAGTGGGAAAGAAAACTTGGAAATGAATATAAATACAATTTTCCAGAGGCTCTTCTAAGCCTTTATCAAACTTAAAGTCGATTTTTTATATATTTAAAGGGGAAAACTAGTTTCAAAATACTTCAAGTTATTAAAAAGGAATTTAATAAATTTCTTAGATTATATTTTTTTAAATTAACAACAAAGAAATAATTTATTAAATATTATAATAATTTAATAAATGAAGAATACATTTTTTAATATTTATTTATTGATTGGTGTAATTTTTACATATTTATTTTAAATTTCAAACAAAATAAAATTAAAACAATTTCTCAGAATATTTATTTAATATAATTAATTGATTAAATTAAAAGAGAACCCAGTTTTAAAGAAAAATAAATATACCACAAGGTTTTCACTATATTTTAAATTTTGAATTATAAATAAATTAATTTTTAAATTTTTCTAGCATATTTTAATTAATTAATTCATTTAAAACCAATTTTCATAGATAAATAAATATATCTCAAAGTTTTCCAATATTTATTGGTTGCAAAAATTATTTAAATCATTGGTGTATTTTTTTCTTTTAAATTAAAAATTAAAAATTATAAAAATTAATATTTAAAATATTATAAAATTCGTCAACCTTGGATATTTCCATTTATTCCATTTATTTTGCACAGAAATTAAAGCCACACTGTACTAGAACTTTCAAATTGATTATGTTTCCAATAATCTGTCACCTTTGTACACTCACACCCACACACACAAACAGTGCAAGGACACTCAAGGAAACCGTACAGCAACAGCAACAGCAAGGAGCAGGATAAGCAGCAGTTGCAGTTGCACCAGAAATATATTTTTGTTGCCAGCACCAAGTTCAAAATCAACGCCTGACAATGACAACAGTAACAGCAACAGCAGCAGCATGGCGCCCTAGCAGCCCAAAAATAACACCAACATCGATAGCAGCAGTAGAAGCAGCAACATTGCCTGCGGCAGCCATAACAAAAACAACAACAACAACAGGATCAACAAGGACACTGGCAGTAGCAACACCAAAACCAACACCAATACCAAAAGCAATAACAATCAATGGGCTCGACACGACATGGCGACGTCAGCTGGCAACACCAACAATGCAACAACATCAACATCAAAAACAACAATCACAACAACATCAACATAAATTGCTTTGGCAGCTGCAACAACCATTGCATTTGCAATGCCTGATGACGTCGATCCGTCTGCCATCGGACGCAATCAGCCGGTTCTTTTTGGCTATTTGCCTGCTGGGCTGCCTCAGCCCCTATACAGGTAATAAGCATTAGCATTTGTACTTAAACTTTAATATAATATATAAATAAATATATTTTAAATATTATTACTCACTTTGAGGGTATTTTCACATAGTTGTTTTTGACTCCGCCGTATTCCATTTGTTCTTGTTATTATTTCCAGTTGCTTTTCATTTAGATGTTCACGTTGTTATTCATTCTATTGTTCACTTCGTTTTTTATTCTGTTCTTTACTCTGCCTTTTAGTTTGTTCTTTCCTTTAAGATTTACTTTGGGCTTCACTTTATGTTTCACTTTGTAATTCACTCTGTAATTCACAAACCACAGGGGTTCATTTTATTGTTAACTTTATTATTCAATCTTTGGAGTTCATTTAGTAATTCATTCATTTGTTTAATTTGTTATTCACTTTGTGGTTGACCTTATGATTTTTTCAGTTACTCTTTCTGTGCTTCACTCTTTTCTGTTCATTTAGCAATTCATTTATCTGTTGCTTCTGTTATTTACTCTGTGGTTGACTCTATGGTTTTTTCAAGTATATGATTTACTCTGTTGTTCACTCTCTTATTCATTCTCTTGTTCACCTTATGTTTCGTTATTAAAACTCTGGATACCCAAAAATAAGAAAGTAAAGTATTATAAAAACAAAAACCAAAGGGGGGCTTGCATTTATCCAATTAAAAACCACCCTCCCTTAGAGGGACATCCATGAAGACACCCATATTCATTTAGATTTGCTCGTTAGCGAAATTTCTCTGTTGGCACCTTAATCGAAGCGAATGACGCGATTATACAGTATAACAATTGCGTCCCGTTGCGTTTTACACAAAGCTTAATTTTGTTGTGCCAACACAAACACACACACACACACACACACACACAAATTGGGGAAAACTGTCAGAAGTTTGTCAGTGCCTGCCGTGGCTTTGATATTTCTTTTTCCTATTTCTTCTATTTTTTTTTTTTTCGCCATTTGCATATATCGAAGGTTGCGAACACCGAAAGCCTATACAACCGCACTCCACTTTCAAAGGCGCCGGTGAGTCGGCTATAAATCTGCCTATTACAGTGAAGTCTGCCAAAGAAAGGAAAGCTCGATTTTGAAAATAATAAAATTACTCTAAGAAATAACAAGGAAAATCAATTTATTTATATTATTTTAAATATATTTTTTATTTTTTATGGAGAACAATTTAAAATTGTTAGCGAGTGCTCACTGTACCTGCCTCACCTGCCCGGTGCTCAATCAAATTTGATGATTCTGTTTTCCTTTTATGTGCCAGCCAGAGTCGAGCCATAAACAATTGCCAGTAGAATGAGAAAAAGTCTTGAGATTTTCAACAAAAAGAAAATCAAGAAAAGGGGTAAAAGATGCACTTTACAAAATACAATTTTTAAATTTTAAAATAAAAATAATAAAATTCTAAAAAAAAAATCTTTTAGCCAAAAGTGACTTTAAAATTCCAGAATAAATATTAAAAAAAAAAGCTTGAAGCTGAACTTTACAAAATAAAATTCTCAAAAGAAATTATTATTATTATTTAAACCTAAAAGTGACTTAAAAATTTTAATTTTAATAATTAAATCCAAGAAAAAAATTTGCAAACTAATTTTATTAAGATAATTTCATATATATATTTTAATATATATATATATATACTAGCAGACCCGACCCGCTTTGCTGGGCCCGAACTAATTATAGTTGACCCGGCAAACACTGTTTTTTCATGTATATTATTTGTAGTAAACAATACGGAAACAATGAGCATATTACAGAGTTGTCAGTAAATAAAATATTAAACCTTTAACAGTAATCTTAATATATAAAAATCTCCTGTCACTATGTTTGTTCGCTATAGACTCTTAAACCGCTTCCTCTGCTTGTTCAATAAAATTATACTGGCATCGAGTCGTTACGCGCTCTTCACAACTGCCCATAAAATAAATTTGAAGAAATTTCCGATTATCATCAGGCATTGGCATCAATAATCCAATTTTGTGGTACACCTGGCCTTGTATTTTGAATGTAGTTTCAAAATTACGTCCATCGGATGCAAGATCACACATTTTAGTGGCCCCAAATGACGTCATTTGGAAGCAAGAATTAAATTTGCGTATTTTACGCAAAAATAATATAATAATAATAGTCATTTGAATTTTCAGCA
>VNKB01010128.1:0-40410 GCA_008042735.1 Drosophila leontia | reverse complement strand
CCGGGTCTGTGAGGAGAGTCGTCTCTGGTCCCTGGTCATTCACATTATTGTTGCATGTGCCAGAGGAGGGAGACGCAGGGAGACGGAGGGCTCACCCTCCGATGCATGGGTGTGTTCGTTCGTTCATCTTTATTTCTCGTGCGTGCAAAAATTTAACAATTGCAGAAATTGAAACTTTTGCCTCTTGCCGTTGTTTGCAGTCGTCGCACAGTCTCGTTGAAAGGAAACTTTCAGACATGAAAATCATAAAAATAAATGAAAATAAAATAAAATGTGCACACGTTTGCCTGTTTGTTGCTGTTTTCTGTTTGAGTTTGAGTTTTGAGCTCGTGCCCTGCAGACGGAGACGCTTAATATGCCAATGCACTTCTTTCTGGACAGAGGGGGACACAGGCTAGAGGGGGGCTTGGCCCGCTTGTTTATTTAATCTTTCACCGACAAAATTGATATGCTCAAGTAATAAACAAACATCGCAGTTCAGTGGCAGAAGAGAGGGAAATATATAACACAAATTGAAATTTATGTTTCAATATTTGCTCAATGTCTCGAGAAGCGGTTTCTCTGCTGCCGGCAAAGTGCAAAGTGGATTGGCAGACTTTGAATCGATTAAATTTTAAAGGGTGCTAAAAGCTAAACCAAAAAAAAAAGAAGCACTAAAGCCTTAAAGAAAACAGATTAAAGATTAAATTTGATTTTGTAAACACCTCATTTTTATATTGCGTGCTTAGTGTGACCAGTAAAAGCTGGACTTTAGTCTGCTTAAATAATTAGTAATAGTTTAATATTTTATTATTAAATTTTCATAGTATTTTCCCTTTGTTTATTTTTACTGTTTAATTGTATTTTCCTTTTCTGAATATTGATCCTTGGAAAATAATTTTCGTTGGCTCTCCTCTGATATTAAGCATACGCCATGTGGCACCACATTATGCGAAATTTACTTCTTTTGGCACACTTAACCCTCTGTTGCCCCCTTCTCACTCACTCAGTCTGCTGCTGACTCATTCTGGCTTGGTCTTTCAGCGCTCTTTATTTGGTTTTCCTTGGTTGCCCTTTTGTTTGCTTGTTTATTTATTCTTTATTTTCGCTGGCCCCCACTCTCTCTCAATTTTTATATTTTTTGTTTATTTATTTTTTGTATGTAATTTGCGCACAATTTGCAGTTCATTGTTTTTAAGAGAAATGGAGGAAGGGGGGGATAAGCAGGAGTAATAAAAGTGTGCCTCATCAGGACATGGGTTAACCCACTCTATCTGGCTTTTTTAGCCCCCTATAGCCATTTCTCTGCCACTCTCCACCCATTTCTCTAGGGCTTCTCTAGGGATTTCCTTGGCCAGAGCTTCAGCCTTTGGTTCTGTATTTGTCTGTTGTCGGTTGGCTCGCCCCAAACGAGTCTCTTAATGTTGTACATAGCTATATATTTAAATATAAATACTAAAGTATGTTTTATAATCGGTAGATTATTACCGATTTTTCCGAAACATTCTATAAAAGATGTATTTATTTATAGAAAACAGTTTGTTACTGATTTCTGCTTAATATTAAATCTAATCATTTTATACTTAAAAATATTTATATAAATTTTTAAGAATTTATGGCACCTTTTCGAAAACTTTGATTCGTTTATACTATTATGGTACTAGCGCTTTAATTAGAGATTTCATTAAAGATTTCACAGCGCTATAGCGTTTTACATTATTGGATAATGTTTGTATTAAGGGTATTTGCTTTAATCGATTAATAATCGATAAATATTAATTTCATTGTTCATTTCATTATTTTCTTTTACCTCATTCTTGAGAGCTTCTTAAATCAAATAAAGTGAGCTTTATTTTTATATAAAAAAGTGTGCCTGCGTGGGAACAAGGACAAGTTGCGGTTGCCGCAGAAATTTCTCTGTTGCTTTCTCAAATAATCATTTCAATGCAATTTTTATATAATTTTTTCTTTCACTCTTTCTCTCTCTCTCTCTCTGCCTCGCTATCTCATTCTCCAGCTCGTTCGACTATTTCTTTCGCCTTGCTAATCCACTGTTGACATGCAATTTGATTCAATTATCATGATTTTGTTTGAATGTGTGCAGTCCCCTTTTCCCCCGGAGTTTTCTTCTTTCTTCTTTTTTTTTTTTGTTACTTCTGTCGCCGTTTTTCTTGCAAGAAGCGTGGGAAATTTAACAAGCTTTTGGGTGTTTTTTTTCGGCTTGTATGTAACTCATGCAATTATTCAATTTGTGGCCAGTCATTAAAACCACCCCCTTGCTTTGGGAAAATAGCTAGAAAATCTTGGATTTTCTCGGAAAACTCAGCTAATTATGTTCGATCACAGCAGGAAAAATCGGATAGTTTTCACTGTACCTAATGGATTCATAGCTAAGCGATGCGTGAATACGAAATTAAAATCAAATTTTGCTGAATTTTATACTTAATTTCCTTTATTTTTTCGGTTTTGCATGTGTTTGTTAGCAATTAATTGTTTTACTCTTAATGATTATGGCCATCTCGCTTTATCTCTTTACCTCTTGCGTCTCACTTACGCATTCGTTTGTTTGTTTCATTAATTAATCATTGCTGACATCACGCATACGCAACGTGTGCTGCATATGCAATTTTTGTGCAAAGCGAAAAGAAGGAGAGTGTGGGAATAATTTTAAAATTAAAAATATTACCAGAAAGAGAAGAAAATTGTTCAATTGAAGAAAAACTTTTAATCAACTAGGGTTTTATAAGAATATATTAAATATATTTTTTAATATATAAAAAAAAGTAGTTGTAAAACAAGAAAAAATGCTAGAAAATACTGAGGTCTAAAGCTTCTCTCCCTTTTACCAAAAAAATTTCTTTTGGCATCGCATAATCGCCGCAGTGTTGCAACAGCAATAACAAATACGGCAAGGAATGTCAACCAAATCCCATTTCCCCAGTAAAAGTAATTTCTATGCAAGGACAAACAGGGGGGAGGGTGGGAGGTATGGAAACAGAGTGACAAAACGGTACTTTTGGGTAAGCATATTTATGATGTGTGTGAGTGAGCGAGAGCTCAGAGAAGGACGATACAGGACCCCTGCTCAAGTGTATTTCGTGTGTGTGTGTGTGTGTGTGTATAATATACAAAAAAATGAACAACAAAATCTAAATAGAAATCTGCACAAAGGACCAAACAAAATAAAAAGGAGCAGCTCCGGTGTCACGGGGTCAAAGGAGCAGCCCCAAGCAGTTCCCCCCAGTTTACAGTGAGTCCCATTACGGCCATCAGGGATATTTTTTCGTGCACTTCAAAAACATGTCCCGAAAAAAATAAATGAGCAAAAGCCTACAATAACAAAAAGTTTTTTGTTATCTGTACGGTCATTCTGTGTGATTTCCCATGAAAATGGAATTATTTGTTATCCTGACTTGACTTTTCCCCAACTTGCTGCGTAATTTTTAAGGTAACAAAAAAGGAAAAAAAGAAAACCAAGGAAACTGCATCTTTGGCATCCTTTTCAATACCCGAACTCCGTCACTTGAATCTGCCAGGACTGAAAATATTTCGGATCGCTTGCCACTTGGACCAAATCCCGATATCGCATTTCCTTGGCCCCGGCGAAAAATGAAAAGAAAAAGAAGAAATGGAAAAGAAAATCTATTCGACCATCAAATGACGCTGCACATTGCAGATTCTCTTTTCCGCAACACACACAGACGCTGACGCGGACACACACCAAATTTAGTATCGCATAAAAATTGCACAAAAATACACACGGAGAACATGACAGGATGGGCACGAAGGAGGAGGAACGATAGGAGCAGATAAAGCGGGCGGTACAACAAAGTGAACGCTGAATGGACAACGCTCTTGACCACTTTTCAGCACACGGAGCGAGGCGAGGCGAGGCGGAGCAGCCCTCGGGACATGTGAGGGCCCCCAAAGCAGCTTAACCACTCAAACATCCTTGGGAGCCACTCACCAGCTCAGCTCAGACCCGTTAAACCCCACTAGAGATGGCCCACATATGCATATCGAAGAATCAATAGTGTTAGTTGCGATGGTGAGGGGAACTTTGGAAAAGGATATCGCTAAGAGCAATATTTACTATTCGATTTATTTATTTTGTTAACTTTTACGTTGTTTCGAAATTTTTATGAAAAGTGAAACTTATAAATCGCACTTGATACGATAGTTAATATAATGTATCAAAGAAATCTCACATTTTATCGATGTTTAAATATTTTCTATTATGCGATAATATATATATTTTTTTAATGAATAATATTTTTTACAATTTAATCGATTCAATATCGAAATAGCATAAACATATCGAAGAACAATGCAAGCTAGGGATGGACAAAATATATCGAACATTTCTTATAAGATTATCGATATAAAGTAACTTTCTTACATATATATATACATTTATTATGTTTGTATCGATTTATATCGATGTATACAGAATTGATTTATTTCGATAACTCCTTAAAAGTTTCGATAATTTGGCGATACATGAAATATGTATGCCTCACTTGCCTGACAACAAACTTACATATTAAACTTATCTAAATATGTCGTTATTTGCCTCTATTCATCAAAGTATTTTTGGGTTACGACTTCTATCGATACCCTTATACACATCCCGATATTATGAATGAAGGCGAAATAACTCTCAGGTCTCCTACAATATTTATATAGTACGTCCCTTACCCTAAGACAGCCCCTCTCAATGACCGAGTCTCAATAACTTTGGGCCAGTCAAAGTCGAAGCGTTTGTCGCCGAAACGAATTTGTGTGTCACTCAGCAAATAAGTCGCACTCTCTCTCTCTCACACACACACACACACACATATAACTGTCAAAGGAGGGTGTAAAGGTGGGCGAATAGTGGGTGGCAATATTGACATTGCCCAACACTAAGCATTGATGCCCAAAACTCACACAAACACCGCCCACTGTCGTTCAATCGAAAATGGTTTGGAAAACAAATGGAGTAGAAAAATAAAATTAAATTGAAAAATAAAGGGGAAACTTACCTGATTGTTGATTTCCTATTTTCTTTAAGGGAAAAGGAAATAAAAGCAGGTAATAAAATTCAAGGAATTTAGAGCTTGTTGGTGATTTTATGGGGGTTTTTGCTTACCCATTTTTGGTTTTTTATAAGCTTGTTTAATGACAAATTACTGGATTAACTCGGTAATTTTATATATAATATTTTGAAAACACATTTCTTAGATATCTTAGCATACCATTTGGAACGCTTTAACTGTTTACAAACATTTCGAGTATGCTTAAGGCCCAATAAATTCGCATTTCCTAATAATTAAATCGATAAATTGGCCAAGAGTCGCAGCTTGCATAGGTAAACATGATAAATCATCGGATGACCGGACTAGATTCTAAGCTTTTGGCCTGCTTTTTGTATAACTTAAGCATCCTGCAATCCCCAGACAATTATGACCACAGAAAATGACTGCTCGCCTCCATATATACATATACATATACATATATTTCGTTTTATGCATATATTTGGCCAAAAGTCCCCCGAGGGGATTCCGGTTTATGGAGTCGAAAATTATTCGATTATTTGCTTAAAAGTGAAAGAAAACTCAAATTCAAACTTAAACTCAAACCGAAACTGAATCGATTTGAATAGTCCCAGTGGATATAGATGGTGCTGGCTGAATATTTGCATCCAATATTAAGCATTTATATGGATTTCAGTGTGCACATTCCCCGGAGATGCTTCGCCATACTCTACATTTTTTGGGACCAAGGATGTGTGTCCGAAGTCAGGACATTTAGTTGCAGTTCGCTGCAGACCGCAAATTAAATGGAAATAAAATGCATTTCCACTAGGGGCCTGAAAAGTAAAGAAAATGTATATGAATACTGTATGTATATCATATATAATATATAAAATAGGGAGGGGGGGGCGAAAAAAAAACCCTGGAAATATTTATTTATATATAAAGTGACAGCCAGGCGGAAAACCATGTGACAAACACACAAACACACAGAGACATGGGGAAAAGAAAAGTTTTGAGCAATTCTTTTTAAACGTTTTTCCCTGTTTGTGTGTATTTACCTTTGGGATTTATGAGATTAGTTGCAGACGCACACACAGACATAGACATGGACACACACCAGGCCACAAGCAGGAGCAGGAGCAGAACTAGTGTGTGTGTGTGTGCTGTACGGTGACTGCAAATGAAAAGCAGTTCGCAATTGCTTTGAATGCGAGCAGAAAAATATTTAATACAGCTCAAAGCACAAGCACAGCTCTCTCTCACACACACGCACACACACACAAGCAGAAACCAGGCCATGAGCGTCAGGAAGATATTGCACAAAGGACACGCACACACCCCCAGCCAGACGCACACACACACACAGCCAGAAACAGACACGGCCACACAGACAACTTCATTTCAAGTGCAGCGAAGCGCGCCTTTTTAGTCCCAGACAAATGTCCATGTGGGTACAGTGGTCACACGCTCAGGTGAACAGCTTGATGTACAGTGCAGACCAATCGAGGTTGGCTTTTACCTTTCGATATATTTCCTTAAATAATCAAAGTAACTTCATTAAACTTGCATTTATCAATCATTTTTCTGTTTATTTTATTTTTTACATTTTTGTCGATCGATGTGTACAATAACATTATCAATAGTTTCGATAAAACTTACCTATTTCGTTATAATTCCATATGTTTTCTTTATTTGTAAGCTATTCAAGTACTTTTATCTATTGCATTTTTATTTGTTCTCTTGGTTTTTAAATATAATATTTTCTTTTCAGAAATGAACGATATTTTCGATAAAACTCTTTCTCTTTGTAACTATAAAATCTTTTGCTTAATAATTTTTCTGAGCAATTTAAGCTTTAAAATATTTTGCAAAATCTTTTCTTTAAATACAAAAAATGAAATATTTATTATAAATGGATTATTTCGATAACATTGAGATTACAGAAATTAATATTATATTGTTAATTTTATACACCATACATTTATTGTCTTAGCTTTACCACACTTCACTGTAACCACATTTTGTGGACATTTCCTTTACAATGGTAGAGCAACAGTGAAACATAAAAGTTGAACCATAAATTGTATGACAATACTTGCAGTTCCTTCGTCTCACCACCCCCTCCACCCCGTAAATTCCCACTGGCCATGGGAAATAGTATTGAGTCTTGAAAATCAAAGATTTGACTGCAATTTCCATTGCAAAATAATTACGTTGATGCAAGGAGAAGCCAAAAACCTGGATAATCGCCTGAATGCACTTTTGCTGCCAATTATTAATCCATAGACACAGAATTCAATTACTAACATATTTCTGTATAATTTAAGCAAATATTTAACCAAAATGTATCCTTTTTTCGTTGCAGGTAAAAATCTAATTACAACACGAAACTATTTGTAGATGGGGTATACATTCTATGAAAGCATTTATGGGTTTTGAGAGGTATGTAAAATTAATTAAGGCTTTTGTTTTTAAAAAGAAAGATATTCAAATGCCATTTGCATTCTTCTTTATACCCTGAATTTTCTTTTTCATTATCCTTTGTTTGTCGTTGGTTCCTCTTGGTTTCTTAAAGTGCAGAAATTACTTGAGTAAAAAATTTGCTTAGCACTGAAAGTGATGACTGCCAAGTAGAGAAATCAACAAAAGCAGTTGACTTCGTTTGACGTTAGAACCAAGCACCATTTTGAATAAAAAAAAAAATAGGGACAGGCAAAGGACCCGAGTGATAGCTTGTCAAAGTCAACAGGAAGCAAGGCTGCCTTTTGCTTTGATACAAGCAACAAAAAAAATTGCCAACGGAAGGGGATTTGTGGGGAAGGACATGCTCGCCGCTGTCCAAGCTGTAACATATAAATAAACTACAAATTGAATTGACCCAAAATTGAGCAAACGGAAAAACACAAGAACAACAGAATAGATTAGATGGAAAGAAGTGTTTACCCAGCGGAAATTGATTTGGTTCAAGCTTCCCCCAAGAAAAAAAAAGGGTTTGAGCCATCCATCAATTTGGGTACATAAAGGAACTCGGAAAACACTTGTTAATTTATTTAAGTTATTAAGAGGCGTAAAGTTGGTGAGTAAGGGAATGTTTGCATTAGTTTTATTATTGTCATTGCTTCTAGAATAGTTAAAGGTTTAAAACCAAGTTTATAAAATTCCTTTAATTAATATAATTTTATAGTATTTTAGAAATTTTTCTGATCCTACTATTCCTTGTAAATTGTCCAATTATCATTTTCTTTTATTATACAAAAAAAAAAAAATCCTGCAGTTTCCCTTAAAGTTTTTCTGGCAAGTAGAGAATGTCCTTGCTTCTACTCTCTACTCCCTAGATTCAATTTCGTCCTTCTTGCTGGCCTTTGCTTTTGGTTTTGCTATTTATTTGGACTGAAATCAAAGTGCAATTTATACAGAAAAGAGATTAAACTGTATGTCTTGGATACAGGAGATCCTAGAATCTAGCTGCATTAACACAATTGCCAATTAATAATGGCCAGGATATACATACATGTACTATGCAAGGCCAAAAATCATTGCCTACTTTGTGGCAGTCGCAGTGTGACAGGCGCAAATCCATTTCGGTTATTATTACAGCCCAACAGCGCCTTTTGCACCTGCCTGCCTGCACCTGTCCTCAGCAACAGCTGCTTTTGTTGCCTGTCTGTGTTGTTTGCTGTTGTCCTTGCCTGACAAGTAAATTAAAATTCAAAACAATTTTGTCTATGGCAAATTCCATTTTATGACCATCAAAATTTATGCAATAAATATAAACCAAAATTTGTTGCCAACAATGTGACAGAGATGAGGTGCAACAGAGATGGATAGAGTGAGTGGGATAGAGAGGGAGAGAGAGAGAGAGAGAGAGGGTGTGACAGAGTTAACAGCATAAAGTGAAAAACAAGAGTGCACTGGTCTAAAATATATGCATGATCTGAGCAAATATTATTTTTCGTGAATATTAAGGGCTAAAAACCAAGCCATGGAATATACATATATATATACATATATGAATATAATAAGGCCCCCATAATATGTTCCGAATGTTAATTGAATATTAAATATTTATACTTAAGCCGCCAAAGAATAATTGGAAAAAATATGTGTGTGTAAATTGATTTTCCACTCATTTAAATCATTTCGAATATAAAGCATTAATACACATTAATAATACATGTAACCTGGTTTTTTGTTCGTTTTAAGGTCTTAGGCACCTTTTAAAATGAATATTTAATTAAATTTATACCCAGGGTTTGAGGTGTGAATGCTATTTAATGGACAAAAAGTAAATCTAAAAAAAATAAAGATATGAAAAAGAGCTTGAAAAAATTAATGCTTTGCAGGTAAATTGTTATTTGATAAAATTTTTTTCTGTCTGTGGACAAAGCAGCAACAACATATGCATAACCTGTTAGCCATCTCTTTCTCTCTCTGTCCCTGTCTCTTGCTCTCACTCCCCCTTGGTCCCCTTATAGAGGCGTGTGCAAGCAGATAACGTTGGCATTACGTCAGGATAACGTTGAAATTACATTTTTCACACAGGGTCTGTCAGCTGTTCTGGCTTTTTCGAGGGCCGGGACGAGGGCGGGCATGGCATTGCGGCGTCCTACAGCTGACGACTGACCGTTACACATGCAAATTTACTTGCAGAAGCAGCAAAAACACATAACTGTTAAAGTTAAGCCACGTCTGACTGGTTTTGTCTCAGTTTTCCTTTTTTTTTTGTTTGCCAGGAAAAGCTAGAGGGAGGGAGAGAGCGAGCAGGAGGGTAAAAGTTGTGGCAAATAGTGTGACCAGGCCTTGATTAGACAGTAGAATGTGACCAGGTGTAGGTTTGAGTAATGGGAAAAAGAGAGGCTAGCAGTGGGGTGTTTCAGTTGTAAATAAAAAAGTAAATTAAATAAGAAATTAAATTAAACTAATAATTAAATATAATATAAAAAAATAATTAAATATAAAAAAATAATTAAATATAAATAAAATAAAAAATATATATATAAATAATACAAAAAGTTAACAAGTAATAAATGGAAAAATAAAACAAGGAATGTATCAATGAAAAATATAAAAAAATAAATAAATTTACAAATAAATATTTGGAATAAAACAAATAAAGATATATTTTACAAAAAAAGTGTTATATGTTCCTTCTCGTAGCTAAAATATGACCATTCACTTTTTAAATTATTTATATAAGCTCCTCTGATAGTCTCTAGCTATAGCTGACCGCATTTATTAGTTAATTTATTATTTAAACATTAATTATAAATTGTTTTGGTCACACTTCAAGCTCAGACACAAGAAAATATGGAACTGTGTGTGCTGGACACGGCAACGAACATGTCCAGAAGCACTCCACAATATGCTGCATAAGTGCATATCCTTTCCAGTCCTGCGTCGCCCTTGGCTTTGGTTTTGGATTTTGCCTCGTTTAGTTTTCCGCTATAGTTTTCCTCCCTTTTCCCCTTTTTTCTTATGGGGCGTAAAAGCGGGCGGAGCCTGGCAAGTGTTCTGGACTCCGTCGACCTGTGGCTCTCCCTTTCTGTGTGTGGCACATAAAGTGCATATTACTCTTATAATAATTCTCTGTGTGTGTGTGTGTGTGTGGGAGATGCTTTCGAGGATTTCAGCCAGGACTCGTTTGGGTTTTCGTTTCGCTTTCTTTTACACCTTTTTGCCTATGTCAAGTTTTGTTTTGCTGCCACTGTGGACTCCTTTGCCAAACCATAAATGTGCGAATTAAAATATAAAATGCAATTTACTTTCCATGTGGCTTTGCACGGGACGGGCTTTTAGGGATGCACCTGTGTGGCTTTTTCCAGAGTGTGGAAGGGGCTTACGGGGCGTATGTGGAATGCGCTTGAGGCTGTGGCTAGACTTTGCTGAATAGTTTTCAGCCTTTGAATGTTCCTTCAAATTTTGTAGCAACTTTTTCTATGATTTGCTAGTAAAATATTTCTTTAAATTATTTATTTAAAATAATTAAATTCTTCTTAACTTTCTGGTGAAGTTTTTAAGATAAATTTGATTTTTCTTCAATTATTTGATATTTTTTCTTCTGGATAATTATGTTTATTTGATTAGAAATCATTTGAAAGTGTTTATTATATTTTGTTTAAGGTTTTTTATTCCACATTGCCTACTTTTAGGCGCTGCCTTTTTCCTCGAATTGATTTAATTGAAGCAAACCCAAGCTCAAACCCGGGCCAGGCATCATTTTAATGGATTGATTGATGGCCACTTGGTCCGAATGCCTTCAAAGGTCAAGTGGCTGATGATGGCTCACTTCGATTTCTTCCATTCCCAGAATAGCTTTTCTGGCCAACTTTCCTCAGTGTTGGTGTTGGTGTTGTAATTATTTTCCAACTTGTGCCCAAGGCTAAAGTGAAAATCATTCAACTGAAATTTCAATTTCATAATAAAACTTGAAGGGCAACTCACAAAGGGTTCATCGTTGCCGGCTGACAAATGCAATTAATTCGATTAAAAGGCAAAAAGGACTTTGATTTGATTCGTTTGTATGTATTTCCTTGGGCTTCCAAGGATTCGCTGAGCTAGGGCAAATAAATATGTATATATAAAAAAAAGGAGAGGAAATCACACAAAAAATATTGCCCATACATCAGCAGAAAAAAATTGGGGGTGTCTTCGACCTTTTTTTTTTTTGTCTTGCTCATTTGCAACGCGTCTGCGGTCAAAGTTCACTGAAGCATAACAACAACAATAACAACAGCAGCTGGGTCAGCAATGAAAGAGAGAGATAGAGAGGGAGAGAGAGTGAGACGGGGCTAGTGGCTGACGTGAAGGAGACGCAAACCGATTATCTACCACAAATATGGCCGCTTCCGTAAAACTTGGCATGAAAAGGACTTCCGCTTGTCTGAGCAGCAGCGGAAAAGCGGGTGAAAGGTCTGGTTTTCAGTTTTCTTTTTTTTACTAGAACTCTTTGGTATACCTGAGAAAGAAAGTGCACTAAAAAAAAATATTTAAAAATAAAATAATTTGTTGGAAAATAAATAAAATCAAATATAAAAAAATGTTGGATAATAAATATGAAAAAAAAAAATTTGTACTATAAAAAAATAATTATTAATAAGAATAAATAATTATAAATAATAAAAAAATACATAATTATAAACAATAATAAATAATAAAAACAATAATAAATAAAATTAAATAAAAAATAATATTAAATAATTATAAATAATAAAATATAAAAAAAATTGTAATGATATATTTTAATAAATAATAACAAAAAATAATATTAAATATTTATAAATAATAAAAAATTTAATAATACATTTTAATAATAAATTTTTAAATTTTACATTTAATAACTGAAAATTAAAAATAGTATTTACGCTTATTAAAAATATACTTTTAAGGATTTTCTTATTTTTATTCCTTAATTTTCTTTTGCATTTTCAACTCTTTTTTTGTCAAGTGCTTGTGTATTTTGATTTAGTTTTCCTTCCACCCTTTCCAATTCAATTTTTACGTCTCCAAAACCAATCGCAGCCCAAACCAATTTGCTATGAAAATTTCTTCCTGCTCCTTGAGTTCTATTTATTAGCAAAAGCAAAACTGTCTGCTGCTGGTGGCCCAACTATTCCAGACAGTCCCTTCTCCATGATGCATTTTTTTTTTTATTCTTCTGGGCTCGATTTTTCCATTTGTTTGTCTATTGTTTGCGCCGCTTTAAATTTGACTTTGCCCACATATCGAAAAGGATATATATATACATATGTATGTATATATATATTATATATGCACATACATATATTTCCCTTTTTCTGTTCTGTTCCCTTTTTATCGATAACCTTAAATGGTTCTGTGGGAATTTCTTTGGCTAAATAGAAAATTGCTGCGGACGTTCAATTCTCGCAAATGAAACTTTTGCTTGACTGGGCAGGGGGAGAACTAAGGGGGTGGCAGATAGCAGCGGGGCGATCGACATATGTGGCAGGATTTGAACTCAACTTCAATTCCAGCGTCATTTTGTATCAATTACCTTTTAACAAGTTTCAATGGGCAGCAGGCAGGACGAAGAAGGAAGGAGCTCCTCTACAGGGGGCATTTCCCTACACGCACATTTCAAATATTTTAGTGCATTTTTACTGGATTTCTGTGCTCGTTTCTATGTATTTCCCCCTTTTCTCTATGCTTTTTCTATTTTTTTTTTTTTTTTTTGTTTTGGCCGAAACGGAAACGGCAGCAGCAGCAAAACTTTTATCACGTATTGACGGTTGAGTGCCCCAAACGCTTTGACCCCTTCATGCCCCATGCCGTGACCTCGTAACCGGCTCTCAACCTTTTAGCCCTCGCTACCTTGCTTCCTGGCTTCTACTGGTGGTAGTACAGTGGGACCCCATTAAGAGGGATGTTTTTATATTTACTAAGAGATTTTAACTGTAGAGGCTTAATGAAAGTATATTACAAATTAAATAGAAACTTTATCATATTAAAATTAATAGAAAATAAAATGTGTTGCACATTGTGGGAGCTGACTGTGGCTTAGCGGTCAATCTGTGCTTAATGTATCTTTGCGAACTTAGATTCGCTTGTTAGGTACTACAGTGAGCTCTCATAGTGATTATTCGATTGATATGTAGGCATCAATTTTTTTAAATTTTTTCTAACTTTATATGCTTATTTTATTATTTAAATTTATCTTTTTTACTGTACATTATTTTTTAATAATTAATTAATAATTTAATAAAAATGTCATTTCTTTTCTTTATTTCGCCAAAAAGAATCCTATAAAAATTCTTTAAATACTTTCTTTTAATATTTATATTATTATTTAATATTTATACAATTATAAAAATAAAAGTAAAATAATTTGAAAAGTACAATTTATTTAATATTAAATTTAAATTTAAAAATTTTTCAATAAAAATTCAGATTTTTTCCAAAAAAATTCAACTGAAATTCAGGTAAATTGATAATTAAATTCTTCTTAGAAAAAATGAATTTAAATTCAAACTTATTACTTTACCATTCACCTCGGCTAGTGCTCACTGTGCCTAGGTGCACGAGAGTTTTCAAGTGCATAAACGGTTAGATTGCTGTGAAAAGTTTCGGCTACCACCCTCAAACTAACCCCCAACCCCCCTCCCTCAGCACGCCATTCCTTTACTAAGGAGGTAGAAAAAAAGTTGTTTTTTTTTGGCTCGAAACGTTTTTGGCTTGAGCGTCAACGTCTCCTTAGCCTAAGCTGCTCCCCATCTGCCGTCCCCACCTTTAACCCCCCGGCGCCCACTCTTTGGCTATGCGAAAATAAGTTTAATGCTCGCCAGCTACCCCCCTTTTTCGCCCAGCCACCTACACCCCCGATTTCCGTCCCTCTTTTCCGCAGTTAGTTTGGCCAAGGAAAGCGTTTAAATGAAATGAATTTCCAAGTTGTTGTTTGTCTGCTCTGGCAGCTTAGCAAGGCGGCAAAGTATGCTATGGAAAGTTGTTGGTACTCTTAAGCGGGTAGGGTATATGGGATTTCTTATCGGTTAGCCATATTACATTTTTAAGTGATTATAAAAAATATTATTACAAGATTAGTCTAGCAATTAAAGTATATTGAAATGTATTTTAATATTTAAAATCAAACTAAAGATCTATGAAAATATATACCCTTTAAAAGTATATATATTTTGCTTGAAATATAAATATTTAAGTATAAATTCCCAAGAATAATAAAACTTTAAAAATTCAATGAAGATTTTTTAAAAAGTTAAGTAAATTTCATTTTAAAGTTTCTAGAAAAAGAGTATTTCAAAGGTCGTTGCTGACATCTCTTTAAGTGAGAAAGAGAGAGATAAAAAGGCAGGATGCTCACATGCTGTTCCCTCCTCTCTTGCCTTTTGTTTACTGACATTGTTTATACATTTTAACTATGCAGCCTGGCAATTATTTCAATTAGTTCATTATGTTGCCTGATTGACTTGCACTTGCCTCTTAGTACACACAACTATGTGTGTGGCAGAAATGGGGTGGTAGGGGAAAAGTGGTGGAAAATCCCCGGGCTAGTTGAAAGAAAAACTTTCTCGTCCACACGGAATCCCTTACGGGACACGCACCAAAGCCCAAAAGTTGTTTGTTAACAAGCACAATGTGTTAATTTAATTACAACAAAAGCAAAGCCAAAAAATAAAAAACAATATAAAATAAAGCAACATGATAAAAAATAAAATAAACTAAGATAAAATAAAATGGAATAAAGTGGACTAGAATGTTGTGAAGCCTCAAAACTATGCAGAGAGAGATAGAGTCTGGGCGGAAGTTGTCTAATTAAAGCTAATGGCTGACTACAAAAGCAAAGCGGAAACGGAAAGGAGGCCAGGATGCCAAAGAGTAGCCATTTTTTGTTTTGCTTATTTTTTTAATTAGTTTAGTTTTGAAAAGTTGTAGCTTTGGTTAAATCAAACTTTAAGTAACAGATAGACAGACGGACGGACAGACGGACATGGCTAGATCGACTCGGCTGTTGATGCTGATCAAGAATATACTTTATGAGTCGGAAAGGCCTCCTTCAGTGCCTTGCAAACTTCTGACTGAAATTATAAGGGTATAAATATATACATGTATATATTTCTGTTAAATTGCCTATACTTGTAAATTTTCTATTCTTTTTTTTTTTTATTCAGCATTTATTTTGGCTAAATTTAAGCTACGCTTGAACAATTCAAATTCCCGCTGCTCTTTCTCTCACTCTTCGCTCGCGTGTGCCCTCTTTGATTCCCTGTAATTATCAATTTGTCCATTTGAAAATTTCTCTTAATTGGTGGCAATTAATTTCCACGCTAATTAAAATGTGACCAACACACACACACACGCCCAAAAAAAAAGAAATGCAAATACATGCACATCAAAAAAAAAAAAAAAAGTAGAGGAAACAAATTAAAAGCAGCGAAAAAAAATAGGAAAAGCTAGTGGGGAAATTTGGGAAAATCAAATCAGCGGGACTGTTGCTGGTTGTTGGTTTCGGATTGCTGTCGGCATTTAGCAGCAACAATTACTGCAGCAGCAGCAGCAATTACCCTGCCTTAGCATCCTTGTTGCAGCCAAAAAAAAAAAAGAAAAATTCAAATAATTCGCTTCCTGTTTTTATGATTATTTTTATTATTATGTCCTCCACACACACACACACACACACAGCCTCCTTGAAATTGCCACAGCAACCACATGGGCGCACCGCCAGCAACACTTTCCTGGCGCCCCTACATCCTTTTCCCCTTTTCCTGCTCCTTCTGGTGCTCCTCCATCCCCTTCAATTTGCCTTCGCTTGGCTAATTTTCATGTAAGGCTTGCGCCTTGTTGATGTTGCCATTGCCGTGGCTGCCTTGCAAGGACATGGCACAGTGGTCCCTCAAATTGCAAAAATATTTGGCATTGCTCCTGTTTTACTTCCCTACCCCCCGCCCTCCCTCGTTGGCAATTAGGCCACGACGAATCGTTAATTAAGGCCAAGTGAATATCAAAAGGCTAATAGAGAGTTTTGGTACCAGGTTTAAATATATCTTGATGCGTTTTTTTTTTAATATTTATATAACCATTAAAATGTATATATTTTTAATATGGTTTTTTAAATATTTTTTTGGTTGTATTTATTGTTAATGTTTTTTAAAAGCTTTCAACGGTGTTTAATATTATTTTTCAGGCAGTATATTTTTATAAATTTTTTTTTAATGTTTACATACCTATTTTTTTCTTTATTTTCTGTAAAATCGTTGGCTTGAAAGCAAGCAATAATTTTTTTTATTTCTGTATTCTGTTTAAAGTTTACTGAAATTTATTAAATAATTCTCTGCTTGGCCTTAGTTTAATTAATAAATTTAGACTGATTTCTGAAGTATTAAAGTATTAATTAAATATAAATCCCTTGCTATAATTATGAAATAATTTAAATAATACATGTTTTAAACTTTTTAAAGTTTTTTACAACTTTTTAACTTATTCAATTAATTTTTTCTCCAGTATTTATCAAATATTAATACTTAGATCCTTATTCGTTCCACTGTATTGGCGCTGCTCTTTCTCCCTTTGCTGCAACTCTGCCTCTGCCCCACACTCTTTTCGCTCTGTGTATCTATACCTCCTCCTCCTCCTTGTTGTTGTTCTTCCTTTTGGCTTCCGTTGCTCCTTGTTGCTCCTTGCTGCTGCCTGTTGGCTGGCTCATGTGCAATGCCTTTGTAATCACGCTAATAACTTGACTTTCGAAAGTAATTAGCCACATAGCGGGCCAAAAAGGGGGTGGCAAAAGACGGAGAATTGCCTGTCATGTTGCTCCTGCCTGCGCCCGCCCCGATTCACGTTTGCTATTTTTGGTAATTTGACTAGGAAAACCAAACAAGGCTGGCCCAGCAGCAGCTTGGCTTTGGTTTTGGCCATGGCTTTTGGGCCTTGGCTTTTTGGTATTGTCCATTGGACCGCAGACCGCCAAACCAAGTGGGACAGAAGCCACCAGCAACATCTATACAAGCAGCAACAGCAACAGCAACACCCTTTGCCAACAATTATACCAACAATGGGATGGCCGACACTTTGCCAGGAACATGACAAGTAACAAATGCATAAAACACAGGCATTCCCGGAACGCTTCAAGGATTTTTCACTCTCTTTCTCTCTCTCGCCCCCGAAAAATATTCCACAGAATAACTATAGCACATGGGGTTGTCTTCATTTATTTGACAATTTTCAAAGAGTTTTTCCCACATATTTTGCACCTGACTGGGCTGGCAATAAATATAATATATATATATATAAAACCCAACATAAGTTAAGGGAATTTCACAGCAGGACATTAGGAACTTGTGGCAAGTGCAGGAAAATCAAAGAAATATAATAAATGAAGATATGAAAAAAGCAGTCAAATAATGTAAATACATATATCTGAATATATATAGAGTAAATATTTTATTTTGATATTTTTAAAATTTATTTTAAAAAAGCCAAAGAAACCTGTGATTAAAAAAAAATATTTGTAAAAGAAACAAGGACGCATATGAAATAATTAGTAAAAGATGAAATTATAAGTAAAGAGAAATAATAAAGAACAAAATCACAAAAGTTTTTGAAAAACGCAAAAAAAAAAAACAAATGAAATTTAAATATTTTAAAAATTAAATAACAATTTATTATACCATACAACTTAAGCGACGAATATATACATAGATTTTTAATAAGAAAAATAAGATCTTACCTAAAATTGAAATAGTAAACCATTTTAGAAACCAAAAGAACAAAAACACAAGCAGCCACTCGAGAGCTCTGTAACTATAGAAAACAATATCGATAACAATTGCAACATTATACCCAACACAATAGCAATGGCGATTACATCGTCGGGAGTGCAACATGCAACACGAAAGTCACCGCAAGGACATGCAACAACATGCAAGTGCCATGATTAGCAAAGCCATTCCAAATTACATCTATTAATCTTTCGACATGTCGGGTGACAAATTCCTTTCCATATCTTATTCATGTTTTCTCCTGCTTGCCACTCCATCATCGAGCTTTTTTCTTGACTGGCAGATAATTAATTTTTCATGCCATTTTCCCCTTATTTTCCTCACTTTTATTTGAGCTTAGCTCGGCTTTCAGGAGTTTTCCCTTGGCTTTGGCTTCCTTCAGAGCCAGAAAGATGATTCGCCAGATTTGCTTAGATTGATTAGGCCTACTAATTAAATTTTCCCCGAAGCTTACAACATATAAATATGGGAATATATAATATTTAGCTTGCTTATATCATCATGGATTAATTTCCTTAATTAATTCAATTAACTTTTAACCTAAAAGGTTTTATTTTGCAGCTTAGAGCTTTAGTTTTTGGCAGAGCCACCCTCCTCCAGGAGTTAAGCCCAGGTCTGAGCTGCTCTTAAGATCCTTAAGTCCTGCGAATGGACTCCCACCTATTCCGACCCGTTATAATGAAGCATTAATAACGCTACATCGTCGTTATCAACGTCATTATCAGCGTTATCAACATCATCATTATCGGCTTAATCGCAACGGTGGACAGGAAGAGCAATGGTCTCTATACGTGTGCACACACACACGCACACATGAGATGGCCACACCTGTCTTTAGCCCTCTCTCTCTCTCTCTCTCACTCACTCTCTCTCTCTCTCTCTCTGGTTTTCACTCACCTGTGACCGGCAAATGGCCGTTTCACTTTATTACTGAACACTGACTTCTGTCTCGTCTATGCCGCAAAACTTAATTGCGCTTTAAATTGGTCTGCCGGTTATATATTCCTATATATATATATGTATGTATATACAGACTATATACATATTTGCAGCTTATATATCTGGATATGTATAGCATTTGTAGCCGTGTTGGTTCAAGTACGGTTAAAGCACTTTGAAATAAACGAGCAAAAAGCGCTTCGAACAACAGCCACAATGAAAATCTATGCCGCCAGCTAAAAGTCGAAAAAACAATTTTGAATTTTTGAGTTTTGGCTAGAGTAGAATATGGAATACCCTTTAAAAATGTAGAAGAAAATATTTAAAAGGTATGAAATGAAAATAAAATAATAAATAAAAGTCTTGGATTATTTATTAAGCCTGAGAATGTATATTTATTTTTCCATATACAAAATTTAATTTGATAAAATTTATTTTGCAAACAGAAAAATTTTTCGTAGGTTGAATTTACTATTTTTGTGGGTTGAATTACAGTAAAGTACAGTCAATGTATTATGTTGTTGGATTTACTGTAGAGCACTCATAATACGTAACGCGTTACGTCGTTATACTGTAGTTTACAGTAAAATCAACTCATAATTTTGGGTTGGAACACTTTGACTGTGAAATTGATTGGATTTACTGCAGGAATTTGTTATGTGTGGAAATCTAGTCTAACCTTAGAGTAAATCGAACTTACTTTTAATTTATTAAAAACAAAATACAGAATCTTATCTTAAAAAGATTTTATTTATGCCATTTTTTGAAAGTTGAGGCCCTTCTACTGCAGAATCGTGGTTGGATTTACTGTAGAGCCGTCATAATACATAACACGTTACGTCGTGATTTTGGTTTGGGGCACTTTGACTGTGGAATCGGTAGGATTTACTGCTGGAATTGTTTCGGTGTATAGATATTTTAAATGAAACGGGAAAATTTCCTTTAAAACGCTTAATTTTTAACGAAAATTATACTGAAACACTATAAAATCGATATATTAAGCCGAAAAAAAATATCCACCTCAATGGCAACCGAAATGCACACGAATGTGTGTTCTGGTAAATTCAGCAACGCCATTGCCATTCGTCGCCGCCAAACATCCACCTGTCTTTGGTGCTTGTGCAAAGGACCTTTCATCCTTTGGCAAATTACGTAAGACCCGGGATCCATTCCGTAGGCACAGGACCCCGGCCTGGGCTGTCCGTTGTGGATTCGATGTTGCCTTACTCTGTGTTGACTGTCAACTCGTGTACGTATACGTAATGTGGCTGTTCTGGACTGGTGTTAGTATGCTGCAAGTGTTGCAGGTTGCTGCTGCTGCTGTTGCTGATGCTGCCACTGACGATGATACTCGCATTTAAATTAACATTATTTGCATGCGGCGCTTACAGCATAAATTTCCGAGCCAAAGTGTGTGTGTGTGTGTGTGTGGCAGAGTGTGTGCCAGTGTGCATTGTTTGCGTTGCATATCATTCACACACCGCCACTCGATGGCAAAGTAAATTGCTTAAATATGGCGCCCAGCGACAAGAACAATGGCCAAATAAGAAAAACACCTACCAAAAATGTTGCCATGTGAAGTTTGGCAACGCTCAATGTTTATTAGGTACTTTCAGGCCGATCCTGCCTTTTTAATCCTCGAGATAAAGCTCTTCATAATGGCCAGATTTAAGGTGTATGAGCATCGGCATTGTTGCCAAAATTCTTCCTTGGTGTGGAAAATTGGCAAAGATAATTGGTTTGTTGGCCATTCAATACTTCAGAGGAGCGTAATTAAGTTCAGTTTCAGGAACAATGCCTTCGGTAGTAAGGGCTCCTAATTAATTGGTTTGATATTTGTGAATGAAACCTAAATAATTGGGAATTAAATAGCTAAACAGTAAGGTATTCCTTGTGGTCCCTAAGGGCAAATTCTGTTTCTGTGGTTATTTAAGGTAAAGCTCGAAATTAACTATGATTTTAGCTCTGTTCATATTATTTAATTAATAAATTGGAAACAAATAATAAATATATACTTAATAGCATTTATAAATGCTGGTAAATGTGGTTAAACTTATTTCATTCAATGCTTTTTCGCATTTATTCAATAAATCAAGTCTGGCCAGCCTTTAAAAATAAATCACTACATTTCCCTTTGGGATTTTTGCCTGCATAATCTGGCCACATTCAAGCAGAAAATGTTTTCCATTTGTAGCATTTTTTTTTTCTTGTATGTTGTGTTGTTCGTGGCAAACATTTTTCATTCTTCTGGCAACAATTAATTTTAACAAATATTATCCAGCAGCCAAATGCACTCCATTAATGGAATGCAATCAAAGGGCAGAGCGAGAGGCAGAGCCTGAGTGGAAATGAGACAGAACTATGAGTGTGGTCGCGGTGGTAATATAATTATAATAACTTAATCAGGTGGCGCTAGGGCAATAAACATTAAAAACCGACCAACACGAGTGTGGGCAGGAGGTGACAGAGACAGTTTACTGCATCATAATTTAGCCTGGCAACCCTTTTTTTGTGTACAGACAACCCTGTGCGGCAATGCATATATGTACTTTTTTTGCAGCTCGTTGGCGGAAAATATCATTATTAAATGCACTTGCTTCGCCTATAAATATAATTCTTATCGCATTACGTGGCCCAATATCCGCAGTGTTTTATCTCCACCTTCCCTGGCAACCCTGGTGGGCAGGAAGCCCCCCCCCCCATCCCTTACCACCTTTGCTTATTTATGACAATAATAAAGTTGTTGGAACCATTTTATGTGTTTTGGTTGCAAAAAGTAGTCAACAGATTTGCTTGTAATTAAAAATTTGTTTGCTGGCCAGGGCAACTCTGGTTTGCTGACAATTATTTAATGGATTTCCCCGAAAGTACTTCTAGATTCCGATTAATGTTTAACAAATAATTAATTGGGCTAACATTAATATTTATTTGGAAAGAAGAAAGAAGCTACGAACAAACTCTGAATTTATTATCAATTTCTTGTGGCTTAAGCTCTCTCTTTCTCTTGGTTCAAAGTAAACGATATGTTGGCCCAGACTTTTATTTATTTTTTGGCTCTAGGGAAGTATGTGTGTGTGGTGTGTGTGCTCCTTTGAGTGTCACTCAAAATGACTTTTTGAAAATGAAAAAGAAAAAGGAAAACCGGAAGGGGGGAGGGAGCTTAAGCTTGTAAGCCAACATAAACTGATTTTGCCAGACATTCTTAGATTGCCATATAAAGTGCATCAGAGAATATTTTCTTATTGAAAAATATGCAAACGTTGCGAAAGCACCATGGCGATGGGTTAAGAGGGCAGGCAGAGGCAGTCAGGCAGCCAAGGGTTAAGGGTTGGGGCAACGCTTTAACGCATCAGCGCTCAGTGGCACATGAGAGGGTATGGATGCGGTGACTTGGGGTCACTGCAGCGAGCACCTTTCACCTTCTTTCCCTCCCTCTCTTTCTCACTCACCTGTCTCACTCTGGGCTCAATAAAAAGAGGAATATCTCTGTCGCTCCGACCTATTTAAAGCCTTTGATGGCATTAAAATGGATTAACTGCTTAACGTAAAGTTTTAATAAGGGGTCCCCGATAAGTATGCTTTAAAATGGGCTTATGGGCTCGACTGAAAGGTTTAATAAAGTAACTCTGAAGAATGGGAAAATAAACTTTAATGGAAAATAAACATTACTACATAATACAACAATAATTACTCAGAATTTGAGTAGGAAAGATGTACGTAGTGAGGAACGAGTGTTTATGGTAGGGATTCAGGCTCTTAACTCACTTTAAAAATGGTCATTTTTTCATTAAAATCTGCAAATTTTGAGTTATTTAAATTTCAATTACAAATTTTTAATAAGAATCTGGACTTATTTTAAATAATAAATAAACAAAACAGCCGTAATATAATTAATACAAATTAAATAATATTGTAAACCTTTAATTTTCTTTAAACTTTATTGAATACTTTTTTTTCATTGGCGCAGTGTGGTCGCACCACTTCAATCATGCACGGTCGATAACAATATCGAATGCACAGTTTCTCATCGATATTTACATTAGATTGTGTTTTAGTGATACCTTATTATATCTTATATATACTATTTACAATATAATAAATTATACGTACATTTTTACTTGAGGTGAAATAAGATTTAGATACATCTATGTTTGATGATGCTTTCCATATAATGATATATAATCGATATATAATCTATATGACATTGAAAGCGGTATTTTTGGCTATATATTCATACGAGTTTTTCTCTCGATTTACAAACCTAATCTATATAGGCTTGTTTTACTAATTAACCCTACTTCAATATTAATTTAAAAATTATATATACAATATACAATTTTTTTTATATTTTATAATCTCTTTATCAATATTCTTGCCATCTCTAAGACCTCCTTCCACTCTGTGTCGCTTTCTTGGCAATCGCCAAGACCCAATATGTTCGCAATGTTCGCACGCCTGCGGCTGGTCAGCGGATGAGGGGCTTGAAAGGGTTAAGGGGGCGGCAGCTGGCTGTCGGAAAATCCAGTCTTCTGCCGGATTGCATCTTGCCAAATGCTCACAAAGGCACGCAGATTGGCTCTGCCTGTAGGAGACTACATAAATACATATAGAAATATATGTATGTATATAGACGACATAACATGCTTTTGGCTCACCACTTGGCCGCATGTCGTCACCCCCCCTACCTACATATTTTCCCTGCCAATTTCGGGATATTCTTGGCAGCGATTTTGGCCACAATTACAACATCTTAATAGGAACAAGTCCGCTTGGAAAAAAAATACTATATGGAAAAACTATATAAAAGGGCAGGTGGAGCAGGGTGGAAATGACTGACTCTGAGTTTCTGGCAGTGTAGGCGGTGACTTGAAAGTCCTTTTTGGCTTTGATTAGTCGCGAATGATTGTGTTGAACTTTTGGGTGTGCTTTTTTTGGTTTCAATATACCCCTGCAGGGTATTATGATTTTAGTCAGAACTTTGGCTCGCGGAAGTTTACTCTTTTAATTTTTAAAGGATATACATGTTTTGGCTTTGACTTACCCGCAGTAATTTTCTAGACCCGATCACTTTTACAGCTTACCCGAAAGGACACTCTTTTGCCTTCCATCTTGACTCCACAGACGACTTAAATTCATCGATGATTCATTGCTTCTTCGGCAGAGGTGCCTCTATTTTTAGGTAGTTAGAGAGAGAGAGAGCGAGAGGTTAATCGAGAGAGAGAGAGAGATAGGTTGATCGAGAGAGAGAGCGAGAGAGAGAGAGAGAGAGAGAGAGACAGACAGAAACAGAAAGAGAGATGGAGAGGTTGATCGAGAGAGCGAGAGAAAGAGGTTGATCGAGAGAGAGAGAGAGAGGGGTTGATCGAGAAAGAGAGAGAGTGGTTGATAGAGAGAGACAGAGAGAGAGAGAGGTTGATGGAGTGAAAAAGAAAATATTACGAGCGATAGAGCTAGAGTTAGAGATAGAGAGAGGGAATTCAACCTCTCTCTCTCTCGCTACCTATAAATAGAGGCACCTCTGCCGCCGCAGCCTCAGTCAGTGCGCGCCTCCCCTCGTGATCACCTGTTACGTGTGCATCTTATCACATCTGAATGACCTCCGATGTCATGTGCAAGTTCTTAGCATAACCGTACAAAAACACCAAGAGTCTCTGCAGTCGAAGGAATCATTCATCGATGTATCTTACCCAAGTCAGCTGTGTGAAGATGGAAGGCAATAGAGTGTCCCTTACAGTAAGTAAGTCCAAGCCAAAATCATTATTCTATATACATAAAGCGACCTTAGCTGTGATCGGTCTTAGAAATCGTGGCTCAAAACATAAAAGAAAGCTAACTGCGAGAACGTATCGTTTCTTGACTCCCTGATTAAGTTGATTGATTAAATCAAAACATTATTTAGAATATATCAGGTTATATTTGTGGGTATTTAGAGGTTAAGTTACCATCCTTGGTAACCTTCAAATGAAGCTTTGGAGTTTATATAAGTTATATTTAATATGTTATAAAAATAATTGAGTTATTATAGCAGCTATATCTATACAATAGATATAATAACATACTAATGGATTAAACATTATACCCTTGCAGGGTCGTTTCTTAATTGCAAACTGCAAGGGTATACAAACTTCGGCGTGCTGAACATAGCTTCTTTTTTGTTTTGTTTGGTGGTAAAGAAGTCCCGAGGGTAAAGGGAGCTACTACTCTACTCGACTTGTCTTAGTTGCAGTACATTTTGGGTACCAAATCAAACTTGGACGAGTTTATGAAACACAGAAATAAATCTTTAAATTAATATTTTAGCATAAGCCTAAATACTTTAGGGTGAAAATCAAGCCTTTGATTATTTGTTGTTAAGTCAAGATTTTAATATTAATAAATTTTAAACCTTTCCGTCTCTTTCCAGGTAAGGATTTCTTGCAATTAGTGCCTAAATATAAACAGTAAGCAAATTTTATATTTTTTAATATATATTTTTTAATATATATTCTATATATTCCTACAATTGGCTAACCTCTGCAGAGTATTTAAGCCTTTGTAAGAACAATTTTCATATTTTTTTTCTCATATTTACCCCGCCCCCCCAATTTGATATATATTTTGCTTGGCATCATCAAAAGAGCGGAAAATATTTACGCTATATGCTCAATATATGCAGGGATGTGCGATTAATACTGCAAGGGACGTAACAGGGGGAAGCTCTCAGCCTTGTTAAATGCCTTTGGCTTATTTGGCAGACCAAGGCAGTGGCAGCAAAGCATAACTTTTTTCTACTCGTTTGAATTTTCCTTGCAAAAAAAAAAAAACGTAAACGTAAAATCAAATAAAAAGAGGAGAACACCTTCAAGGTCTGTTGCCAGAAAAAGTTGGGCAGGGCGAAGAGGGGAGGCTAACGCGAATTGAGTTTTGAAGAACTTTTGAAAAAGCGTTTTAGCGTGAAAACGTTCGTTCAGGTGCCGGGGAAAAAGCAGCAGCAGTAGAATTTTTTCCTCTTCCAATTTTAAATGCTCGAGGAGTAAACTTTTCCCTCCACCTCCACCCTGAAAAGAAGGGGGTGTAATTTCCTTGTAGTCAACTCGAAATGCTCTCAAAATGCATTTGCATGCACCCAGCCCCCTTGCTGGCTTTTCCATTTGCCGCTTGAGGTTGCCATGGCGTATGCGTAATATTAGTTTTGGCGTGCGAAAAGATCTCATGGCAAGCGCAAGAAAATAAAAAGGAAAATCAAATAGAAAACTTGTTAAAAAATGAACCACAGGGAGGAGCAACAACAGCAACAGCAGTGCCAGAGATGTGGAAAACAGGGAAACAAGCCACGGGGAAAAACGCAAAACAAAAGCCCCGCGGACACAAAAAATGTTGGGCAACAACAACAAAAAATGTAATTAAAACTTATTATTCGTGAACTGAAGTAAACATATTTTGTTTCGCCAAATGGAACTTTCATTAAACGGAAAACGCTGCTGGAAAATTCAAATTAGGTGGCTTTTAAGGCTAAAGTCTTTTTAAGAAAATATTTAAAGCAATTAATAAAAATAAAATCTTTAAATAAAAAGAAGAAAATTATATTTTGGCTGTTCCCAAAGCAATATAATTTTTTAAGCAGCTTAAACTTGTAATAATAGACTTAAAAAACCAAAAGCCTTTATAGCTGTTCAACCACCCTTGGGCCATGTTTATTTTTCTAAAAGCTGATCGCTTGTGTTCGCTCCCTAAACTTTTGTATATCTCAATTCTCTGTCCGATTTCTGCTGTCCCCTCTTCCTTCTATTACCAGCTGTGGCAATTCCTTGTTATTCAGCAATTCGAGTTGATAAATTTGTCTGATTTGTAAGCCACTCTTCCGCTTTTCCCCTTTTAATTTTGTTTCTTCCTTTTTTTAACGGGGTGCCAACTAATCCACCCCTTTTCTCCGCCAAACACTTAATTCATTCGCAATATGCTGCCAAAATCTCAGTTGGCAAGCCACTAACTCATCTTCCCCTAATTTTTCCGCTTTTCCAGCTTTTCCACTTTTTCCTTACTCTGGCACTCTCCCTTTTTTTCCAATTTGATGCTGACGACGTGGAAAAATGTTTGGTAATTATTCGGAATTTGGATAATTACAATGGCGCCTTGCTAAAACGTTGCAAATGATGAAGCACGAAAATTTCTTAAATTTTTGCCAACATTTTCATTTTGTTTTTGCCGAAATGACAAGCGGAAATGGGGTGTCAAAGGGCAAGGGGAACGCTGAGGGATAAGCCATATGCAGCCGCATAATTTTGCGGTTTTTTTCAGTTAGTAGTACGAAAGTGAGGTCATATGTTAGGGATGTGCTTAATACTGTGGGAACTGCATGAGCCTTCGATTGTAGCTGTTTTTTTTTTTTTCAATTTAATAGTTGTTGGTGAAGTTTTAAGTTTTTTTTCAATAGCATCATAATCATATTTATCATTTTTTTACAGAAATGAAGATCTCTTGTAGGAATACTTCACCAATGGTTTCAACAACCCAATTCGCCAGCGAACTCACTTAATATTTCCTTTTGCATCTCTGTAATTAAGCCAGCTCTGGCGATAATATTCACAATTACCATGTCTTTGCCCCCATTTATAGTCTGTGAACTTCACCAATAATTTCAACAACACCAACAAATCCTGCCAAATGACTTATCGTTTCCCCTTTCATCTCGATTAGTTGGAAAGGCCCCAGTATTTGGTATATCAGTAATGCTTTGTCTCTGCTTCCATCTCTAAATGGTGGCGTTCGCCAATGGATATACCAACCCACTGAACTGGACTGGAATGAGTGGACTGACTGGCTCACATCATTCCTGTCAGGCTCATTCTCATCTCGCTCCGCCTCTTGTCTCGTCTCGTCTCACATTTCAATTGTCCGGCAGGCGATTCATTCGTTTATTCGCCATTCCTGACTCGGCGTGTGTGTGGGTGCGGTTTAAGCCTCATTTCCTTGCACTTCCGTTTCTGGCATATGAGCAGAGAGATAGTGGCTTAACCCGTCCCATCCCGTCCCGTTCCGTCCCAGGCCCAACCTTAACCCCCAGAACAGTCGGAATGGCAATGGTAAACTGCTCTTTGGGTTGTTGCCTCTTTTGGCCTGCTGAAAAATGCAAAACTTTCATTTGCACTCGGTGCTCGTTAGGCAGAGAGAGATGGGGCTACTTTCGGTCGTAGTCCTGGCCTTTAACTTGGTTAGAGTCGTCCGGTTAGGAGCCCGGTCTATCCCATTTAGCATTGCCCAGCAATTTATTAGAGTTTTGTTTTGCTTTCCTGCCTTTGTACCATATATACCAACGCTTCTCTTCCCTTTTTTCGTTAAAAGTCTCTCGAATTGCATAAGTAAATAACGCACGTAAATGCATTTTTGCACAACAAAAAACAACAACAACAGCAGCGGCAGCAGGAAAGCAGACCAAGATTTCCTGGTTCCACTAAAAACACTGAAAACTCTAAATTAAACAACAACAAAAATGCTGGGAAAATAACTGAAACACAGCGGCGTTGCGAAAATAAGTTGGCACTGTAACAACAGCTGAGAAAATACATACACAAAAATCTACTTTATACCAAAAATGGTAGCAAAAAAATAATAGTTACAAAGAATTTATGTTTAATACTAGAGATTTGTAAATATTGCATTTAGCAATAAAATAGTATTAGTTCTGAGGAATATAAATATTTAATTTAGTGAGAAAATAGTTTCATTATGCAGAGGAATTTATGCTAATTTTTTACTAAGAAAATTGTTACGATCACTAATTTTCCGGGGGAAATATTTAATTTTAAATACCTAAGGTAGTGACCCACGAAAGCATGTTTTATTTTTATATATATATATTTTTAAATTTGTTTAGACTTTTTTAGACCCTTTAATTTCTTTAAGAGATTAAAGTTGGACTCAAAGACATGTGTATATTTCATTAGTAGAAAATATCCAAGTATATATCTTATTGGTATTAAAGAGGTAAATGTTTCCAGTTTCCTATTGTCGTTTTAGGGATAATTGTTTTTGTGGTTTAGACCGAGCCGCATTTCCAGACAGGCCTTTTTCAGGTGGCTCTCACTCACCTCTCTCTCTTACCTAAAGCCACCGCATTTTCCTATCCTTTTTCTGGGGGTCTGCACAAGTGCCAGAGGTTTGCCGGAATTTTCCTGGCTTGGCCGCAAAACAATTTTACGAAATATATTTAATACACAAGTTTGCTTAGTGTTGTTCTGTTTGGTTCGGATTTTTATTTTTATTTTTGTTTGTAGTTGTAGTTTTTCCAGACTTTTTTTTTGTTGCAGAACCAAACATGCAACACAGCAGGAGGAGCAGGACATACAAACTTCTCGTTTGTCGACGTTTTCCCTTTTGCGACTTTAAAGTTTTGCATGTGCCATAAAACACGATTGCCGGGCTCTTTTTCGTTTTCACCTGGCTGGTGTTTTCTTACTGGCTTTCTTTGCTTCCCTAGCTTTTTCCACACTCTCTGTTTTCCCACTGTTTTTTTTTTGGGAGTTCCTTTTTGTGACATTTTCCCTTACAATGTGTGGGTGTAAAATCGGGGCTAGCATTGCACATGCCAAGTTTTTTTTACGGGGGTGCTTGGTATACTTTTAGGCGGAAACTAGACTTAATTGATTTGCAAAGTGGAACGCAAAGCGGCCGACGATCAAAAGGAAAATGTAACAAACACGGCAGAGAGCGCAAAGAAAATCCTATTGCCAGCGGCAGCATCTATGGGAAATTTGTGTCGCAATTTGAATTTACCTGCCGTCTTTTTTTTTTTGCTCTTCTTGTTCTTTTTTTTATTGTGTGTTTTCTCCCGTTGTGTGTCGTCTCTCTGGCCAACACACAGACAATGCAGGTATGCAAACTATGGCTGGTAAAATGTTGGCAAAACGGTTCGGTTCAGTGGCGCCCAGCAGCAGCAGCAGCCCCCCTGCTTTCCCATCTCAGTGGCTCACCTGGCCGAAATAATCAATATTTCTTCGCAGGTGACTCAAATTAACAAGGGATCCTGCTTCTCTTACCCCCAAAACGGTTCAATTTAAAGTGGTTCGGTTCAATGGTTCGATTTGTTTCGCCTTTTTTGACGGTTGTCTCGAATAATTGTGCGAGACTTACCATACAAGGTTTTTGAATAAATAGAATTGGGGTTTCTTTTCAATTTATAAAATATTAGTTACTATAAATTATGAAAATAAATAAAAAGTATAAATTAATAACACAAAAAAGGCTTATATTGGTTTAAAGAGCTTCGATCTTGTCAATAAATTAAGGAATCTTTATTCTCATATTTAATAATTTGTTCAAAAGATAACAGAAAATATATACAAAATGTATACAAATTTATAAATATTTTGGTTAATGAATTATCTCCTTAAACCTTAAAATAAAACAACTTGTCATATATTTTCTAACCTAATTAACTAATTCAATTAAAATTCATTATTAAAGCAAGTCCCATTCCATATCCATTCAACTTCAATGGCTTGAGCCAATAAAGACTCCCTAACACCCTTTTGCAATCCTTGATCAGCACTCAAAACTTGCAGCTTGCAGCTCTTGAAGTGTGCAGCTCAGTGGTTCAGTGGCGTTCCGGCTCAGTTCCAGTTCAATTTTAACACCCCTCCATTCCCCCCAATCCCAATCGATTTCCTGGGTTAGGAAAAAGGGCAGCGCAGCCGAAACTGAGCCAGAGATCCTTTTACCCCCTCGGCAACCACCCGCCCTCCTGCATAATTTTGTGGCATGCAAAATGCAACAGCTACAATTCTAATGCCGCTCGACCAGGGCCAGGGACTGTGGAGAGGGGAACTTGGGAAAGCAATCTGCAAATGCTTTGTTGCCAAAGCATTATTAAACTGGCATTTTCATTTCTGCCACACACGCACACACCCACACACCATACACAGAGATAAGCAAGCATATGTATGTTGGTCCTGCAGGAAGTGCAGGGGGTGGGGGCCCTCTGAGGACTGCGGAAAATCCAGCTTTGCACATTTGAATTTGAAGCACACAGCTCCAGGCGGCTCTCAGACAGATTCACTTTTAACAGGTTTAAACACGTCAAAACTGTGAGCATTTCTTGGCCCGCCAGTGTGACCAAAAGGTCGGATGGACGCATGCAAGGACACGAATATTTGAATAGAACAAACAATAATGAGGCTGTTATTTGGTTTTTGGAGATTTTTCATTTTCTGCATATTTAATGTAAAATAAAATGGCATCAAATATGTATACTAAAATTATTTAAAGTTAAAGCTAGGAAAACGAAAAGAAAACATTTATCCAAAAAAATGTCAACACACAGTCAAAAACAAAAAAAAAGCAGAGACAATGCATCTACATCATTATGGAGTCTGTAGGTAAAGCATCGCGCCAGTTACAGTTATGGCCATAGCAGTGTCTCTTCATCATGCTCCTACAGCAACAACAACAACAAATAATAAAAAAAAGGAAAAAAACAACGGGCAGAAAAGCAGCAGAAAAATAATAATAATGCGCTCGAGTGGAAAACGTAGCCCAGCAACAAAGTACAATTTTCCTTACATATCTTTGTCGCTATTGTTGTTGTTATTTTGCAGATGAGTATGTGGCTATACTCTAGATCCAAAAAAAAAAACAAAAAACAACAACAAGAACAGCCCCACCCCCCGTCCCACCATTTTCCGTGTGATGAGCGCTATTGATAATGTTATATCCCCCTTGGAATCCTTGGCTGCGCTTTTATTGTTGCCTGCAGCGCTCCTTGTTCGCTCCTCTTATTGTTGCTATTTGTGCTTGTTTCTGTTGTTGTTGTTATTCTTATCCAGCTGCACTGCGACAACATCAACAATTGCAACAACAACAACACCAACAAAACACCAACAAGAGTAGGAGAAACAGGAGCCATGGAACAAGAGCATCAGCAACATCATATGCAAAATATTGTTTTGTCTTTTGCCCTAAAAGCATAATCAAAATGAGATACTTATACTTATATCAGCATCGCAGCATTTTCCACGGGGGAAATAACAAATTTAATTTAATAAAGAAATGTATTTCCCTCATCAGATAATGCAGTTAAGGATTATTTAAAATTTTGATTCCTTTTTTGAAGAGGATAAAAGTTTAAAAAATGATGAAGTCTAGGAGTATTTTTTTTAAGAGTTGAGAGCATTTTTAATTTTAAGGGAAATTTTAAACATACTAATATGTAAAAAATACTGTTTAAAATATTTCTTGAATATATTTTTAAAATTACCAAGTTATTTTAGGGATAATTATAAGGTGGTTATAAGCAAAAATAGTTTGTGGAAGATATGACCTAAGATCTATAATATTAGTTCATAAAAAAACTCAACCAAATAAAATTAACTGGATTGTTGTAGCTTCTTAAGCACCTTTTTCACCTCTTTCATAGATTTTACAAATATTTTAAACCTTTGTCTTAATATGTAATAGCACAGAACTGTTTTCTGATATGAGATTAATGCCTTTTGGACTTATGTATTTATTATAGCTCGCAAATAACTGTTGACCGTTTTGATCCTTAAGCTCTGCTGAATAACTGAAAACTGAAAAATCTGACCTGCAAAATTCAATCGGTTGCTTACAGACTCTTTGCTCAAAATCTGAGAGAGAAACACTTATTTTGCGACTGCACGAATCAGTCAACAGTTATTTGCGTGCTATGGTATTTATATATAAACAAAACAAAACGTACTCTGATTACTTTCGAATTTTTGATAATTTTAACTGCAATTTCTCTAATATTTTTTTAATATTCTAAACACTTTTAAAAATTAATTTTTTATATTTCTTTCATATTTTAAAGCTACTCACCCTCCTCCCCTTCTTTCCTATAACTCTCTTCTATATTATATGCCATTTTCTTTTGCATTCTTCTGGTCAAAGTGATTGCTTTCTCGCCCAGGCGGCTGGCCAGAGCAAAAATATAATAAATCTTGTAATCGTTCTCTGCTTTTCTCCGCTTTTCCCCCGATTTTCCACCGTGAAAGGGTACTACGAAAAAAGTTTTCCCATAATCAACGCGTAATATTCAAAACCCATTTTTTTTGTACTTTCCGTTTCTGTCTTTTTTCTGTGCCAGATTTACGTTATCTATGGCTGGCTCCCTTGGCTTTTTCCTTGACTTTGCTCATCGCATTCTTCCAATTTCTTTTGCCTGATTTCCCTACGCTTGGGGTTTTGTGTTTTGTTTCATTTTTCGCTTCGTTTCTTGTTCCCTCTTTTTTTTTTAGTATATTTCTATCATTTTTCCTTTGGTCTCCATTATTTTGTATTTTGTATTCCCTTGCGCTCGATTTGTGTGCATCCAAAAGGGTGGGTAGGGAGGGGAAATGGGTGTACAAGTGGGTGTGCGGTATGTGTGGGTTGTGTGTGTTAGCATAATACGCTTTATCAAGCAGAGAGAACTGAGAACTGGCAACGTCGTCAACTGGCGGAAATGTCTTGGTCTTCAAATATATATATGTATGCGTTGTATTGATGATGGTCCATCAGCTGAAACTTGGAAAACTGAAATCCAAATAATTTTACCATATATATATATATAGATTTTTCCCTCGACTTTTTACCATTTTAATTGGCTCACATTCGCCTTTTCCGATTCGCGATCTTGTTTCTCATCTTTTGCCGCGCAGGAAATGAGATAGCGGCAGGGTGCGGGGGCTGTATCCCTTGAATCCTTGCAGCCTGGCGGATTGGCTTAAATTTTAATTAAGCCTCAAGGAAACCGTCACCCTCAAAAACCAACTTCCGCCAGTTGGTCAAACCAAAGTGAAGTGGCTGTCGCTGTAGTGGATTGGAAAAGTGGGTGGCAGTTGTAACATTTACATTTCCCTCAGTCAAAAAGAAAGGGAGTTGCGTAAGAAAAGCCGATGAGCAAACAATGAATTGCAATTTAAACCGCCGGAATGCTGCGGGACAACAATTGTTATCGGAACGCTCCGTCAATCGATAGCGGAATTAATCAGTTGGCCAGGGTTGTTATCGTGCATTAAATTTCAGTTGGAAAATTATAAAAAGGAAAATTAATTATAATTAAAAAAGAGATAAATTAGAGCAAGTTAATTTTGTTTAGTTTACAAGAGAATTTAAAAATTTATCTAGAAAAACTTATCGAAACATATCGACTATGTCAGAGTTTTTATGCTTTGAATGTTAGTCGAAACATTATTACAAAATATGTAGAAAATTGATCTGAACACGCAAGAATTTTATAGATATTTTCAATTTCTTTTCTGGCATTAGGTATCGGAAGGAATCGATAAAGTATCAGAGTTGTGACAATTTAAATCAATAATGAACAACAAAATTAGCCTCGATTATAATATCGATAATTATCGATTACAACGAAATAAAAATTGCCTTATTTTCAATTCGGAAAACTGAGCTTTCTTTTATTAGGTTACTAGCAAATTGCATTTAAAGTGTTAAAAATTAACTTTTTATAATTTTTTGTTTATTTATATATATTTTTTACAGTTTTGATAGTGTAACCCCTTACATAATTAAAAAATAAAATAGTACAATAAATTAAAAATATATATATATAATANCTTTTAAATTTTTTAATTACACTAGTCAATTCACAATAAACATGTGAACTTATGAGTAGAAGGTTTCAAAGCTCTCTTAAGCTTTATAACGGGACTTTTTTCGTGTTATTTACATGCATCATGCATTCGCGCGCAAAAATTTTTGTGTGCTTCATTTAGTGTTTTTTTGTCTATCAATAAAAGTGAAATATCTTCAAAATCAGCCAAATAAAAATTATTGTTCTAAAAGGTAAGATATTATATAATCCAAATCAAGTTGCATATTTGCAATTTTATAGAAATAGTGCGTTGCAGCAGTGATTTACCTTATTTACACCTGTTCGATTTATAGGTAAACTACAATTAGTACACACTTTTTGAGGTCATTTTTGAAATTAAAAGCTACCATTCACCCCAAAAAATATAATTCAACTTCGTTTTTTTTAATATTTCTTCGCTTGGGGCTTAGAGGGTTAATAGTGTAACCCCTTACATAATTAAAAAATAAAATAGTACAATAAATTAAAAATATATATATATAATATTCTTATAAGACTCCTCATTGCCTTGCAAACTTCTAACTTAAATCTTAATACCCCGCAAAATATATATATAATATATCAAAAAATACCCAATAATGACGGATATCCAAAAAGTCCTTGGCTAGATAAACATCCAGATTCACGAAAATTGTAACCACAATGTTGAAAGACATCTCCATCCGGCTCGGCTCTCCTCTAAATATTCATTTAAAATGTTGTGTAGTGCCCAATTGGGTTTTTTTGGGGGATGGATCAGAGGAACTAGAGAGCTGTGGGAGACTGCGGCAAAAAAAAAGGGGTGACTACGTTTTTTGGGTTCACGTTCGCGAGGTAAAAACGTTTTACGATGAACTCGAATTGATATTTTTGCAGCAAAACGAATTTTTGAATGTGCTTCGCTTCCTTTCACCAACTCTAGCCCGCACCTCAACCCTCAGCTATCTTATTGATAGCTACGAACAGTGGTTTTTAATAGGGAAAATTGTTGGAAAATTGAAAATTAAATTTTAATAAAATGATTTTTATTAACTAAAAGTATTCTTAAGCAAATGAGAAAAAAGCGAAATGTTTATTATTTAAAAAAAGGAAAAACCCTGCATTTATATAAATATTCGTGACCCAGTGTGCAATGTCTCCGGTACGTGCTGGCAGAAGACACGGAGGGGGGGCATGAGGAGCAGGAAAGAGCAGAGGCATGGGGTGGCCGTGGCCCCATCGTCGATAAGGACGCACCTGCTCCGCCTGCGGCTTTCTGCGCTCTCGATTGAATTTCCAACGCTGCAGCAGCAGCCTTTCGCCGAAATCATCATCGTCATTGGGTAGCAGCTGCCAGGCATTTTTTAATTTAAGGCTGCGAAAAAACGAAGAAAATGTAAAGCAGATAAACGAAATATATAGCAGACTTTAAGGGGGCTTAAAGCGTTGCATGTGCAACACACGGCGTATGCGTAATATAATTTTAAATGCGCGCACACTTTCCACTAAATGCTTTCCTCTTTCTCTCTCTCTCTCTCATTGCAGGTAAATATTGGCAGCAAATATTTGAGCTACGCTCTTGTCTCCGGCACAATCGACTGAGGAAACTGTCACGCCCAGATTGAAAACCCCCCCACCAAGCCCCCGCCCCTTATTTCGCATTTCCCATTTTCCAGCTGCAATCGCCGGGGCTTATTCACTTGTGAGTAAAAGTTGGCCAGAGCCAAAAGCAAACTTACCCCCCTTACCAACATACCACCGCCCGCTGGCAAAGAAATGAGGGATAATGTTAGATGGAGCATGTAGCATAAAGCGGGGAAAAGCTCTGGTACCAGGGAAATGGTGCCCAGTCTCCGTTCAAACAGCAAAGACATTGAAAAGGATTAGAAATATGTCATTGGACGGGTGTGCGTGATGTTTTTCATGCGAAGAGCAGGTCTGAAAAAAAACGAGAAAGAAAGGTGTTTAGGTCTGTGACAAATTCAGAGCGGAATAAAAGCTTGTACAAAAATTAAAACAAATATCTAAAACATATAACATTTACCTAAAAAGTCTTCTCCAAGAATGCTTTCTGGTTTCTTTTGTAAACTCCTAGGTTCTTTGTTATTAATATTTCCAACGGATGGCTTTTATTTAACACAATTTCTTCTTCTTCGATCCAAAACACGTTGTTCTTCCTTTTTTACCAAGATCCAAAAGTCCGTCCCTTCATTTGTACAAAGTCATTTTTTAAGTCTACAATTGGTCTTTCATCGATAGCCCTACAATAGCTGGTCACACTAAGGTACGCAATATAAAAATGAGGTGTTTACACTTTGTTAACAAAATAATACAAAATCCATAAAAATAACAGTGTAAAAAAACCCTGTAATAACAGACTTTCAATTATCTGAAACATAACTAATTTGAAAATAATTATTTATAAGTAATTCCTATACTCTCAGTAAATTTCTTAATTGCATTTTTTGTATTCATATTTAAACCCGAAAGGTTGGTAGGGAAATTCTCTTCTTCCAACTTTCTTGTGTTTGTATTTTCTTTTTGTTTTTTTTTTAACCCCCCACCATTCACTCTTTGGGGCTAAGAGAGCATCAACTTCTTCGACTTGTCAACACCACATCCTTTTCTTCATTTTTTTCTGAGTTTCTTCTTGTTTCATCTTTGCCTAGTTGTGATCATCTCTTTCCTCCTTTTTTTTGTTATCCCGTTTTGCATGCAGAAACAAAAAAAAAAAAAAGCAGAGAGAAGACAGCCTCAAGTTTTCAGTCCCTGACAGTCAAAGGGATTGAGGGATTTAAGGGGGCAAAGGCGGCGGCCATGTGTCAATAGCAGAGGTTCCACCTCATCAAACAGTTGACGGTGGTGACCCACATGCCACATATTCCACATTCCCGCATTCCACACACACACACCGTACACCGCACACCCACTCACCATACGCACTTGTCCCGTTTAAGTGCATAAAAAGTCCCCCTGCACTGCCAGGGGTTAAGTTCTGCACGCCATAAAACTTGCGTTGCCTGCAGTGGGTTAAACGCAGGGCAACACATGTCAGAGGCAGCTTGTAAGTGTCAAATTCGATTGCCTAAAACAACACGGAAAACAATTGGTTTCGAAGTGTTAGAGATGGCAAAATGTTTAAAGATTAATCGATCAAAATATCGATTTAAAAGAAACAGAAATCCCAATTGGAAATATAAACAAAACCTATCTCGCTTTAAAACTTTAATATATCGAAATGTAAAATATCGAATTTATCTATAAAATGTTGATATTATTGAAATTATTTGATGTATTTTCGATTCTATTAGTTTGACATATGCAATGGAATAAAATATCTATATATATCAATATTTTCTGGTATTCCTTGGTATTGTACATCGATCTGTTATTTTTTCGATAATATTTTCATACCATGTACATATGTATTATCCTTGTTTCTGGTGTAACTCCAATCTTATAATGAATTATTTAAATATAATAATAACACTAATTTCTTATCTGGTATTAAACCTGTTATGGAGATCATTGAAAAATCATTAAAATGCATAACAAAACGCATTTGTTTTTCCTGTGTAAAAGCAAGAAATCCCCAATAGCAAGTCTCTTGCTCACTTGAAGCAGCTTTCGCCCCGGCAGAAAGTTTTCCTTGGCGCTTTTCTTGTTCTTTATTTTTTTTTTTTTGGTCGCCAAATAAAAGTCTTTCAAATGCCACAGTGCGGTGCACCTGAGACAGAGAGAGGAAGAGAGATGGGAAAGAGACAAGAAAGCGCTGTGACACTTGTTACGCGATGGGCTACGTGTTAAACGCATTTCCGCCACTTGAAAGTTTCGCTAAAGCTAACCAAAAAAAAAAAAAAAGAAAGAAGAAAAAAATGTAGGAAAAATAAGAAAAATACATAAAGAAGAGACGAAATAGAGAGCCAGAAAAAAAAAGAGAGACAGTCGCTGGGATTTGAAATAGATGGCAAGCGAATCCTTCGAGCTTTTGGCCCAAAGTGCATGTGGGATTTGAACTTTGATGCAGTTGGCTGTGATGCACTGATTGCCGGCTTTATTGAGTTGCGGTCACCGGCGCGGTTCCAAAGAGAAAAGAGTAGAGAAAGTGACAGGGGGTAAGAGAAAGGGAACGAGAAAGAGGGAGGCTAGAGATATCCCCGGAGAGAACAGCGAATTGAAGCTGACTAAAGCCAACCGAAATGAGTCCCCAGAGTGAACGTAACCAAAATAAAAGTTGGCCAAAGCAAAGGGCTTAAAGCGCTTACATAAATTGGTTAACCAAGTTCAATTTGGGACTAAAATGGGTAATTAGAAATGCTTTAAAAATGTAAAAAAGTATGGTAAATAATATATATCTTATTAAAAGGTTTATTAGCCCTGGTGAAACAAGTAAATATCGAGTTTAAAGAAACAATTTCTGACAGAGAAATTTAAATTAAAAATCTTAGATTAGGGCTATGTTAAGGTTCAGGTTTTTGTTAAGCTCTTGACTTAATGCCACAATACCGCAACTCATTCTTGGTCACATTACGCATACGCCGCATGAGCCATCGTTAAACATTACCAAGTCCCAACATTACGAGGCACTTTTTAACTGCTGATACCGGGCAAAAAACTCAACTTAATTATATTTAATAAAATAAAAAAAAAAGCAAGGAGAGAGCTTTAGCGGGGCCGAGGTGCCCTTTGAGCCAAAAGAATCAATATTTGCGACCATAAATACTCGCAGTAGTAACAGCAACAGCAGCAGCAACAACAACCTGCAACTGGCAGTAAATGCTGCTGCTGCTACTGCAACTGCTGCTGCGGTTTATGACCCCTGATCCGTTGTGCGGTTCGAAACAGTTTTTCGCTTCGGTTTCGAATTCAATTCCATGGACTTTGTTGCTTTTCTTTTGACGGATATCGGTGAACGTGTTTTTGAGGCGTGTTAGCGGAGATCTTGTTTCAGGGAAACACGGCTTTTTCATTTCATTTCAATAAAGCAAAGGTAAGCACCGGAAAAATTAAAGTATTTTTAAGGATTTTCATATTTTAAAAAATATTATTTCTCAAGAATATATTTTTCAGATATTTTATTTTATTTTATTTTTATCGTTAAGATACGAATCCAAATATATAATATATTTAGGATATATATTAATTTCTTTCAGTACTTTTTTTCGCCCGCCTGGCAATCAATTAAAAGAGATATATTTAAATATGAAAAAAAAAAAAAAAAAAATAATAATCAAGGCAGGCGAGCCATGAAAATGCAGCCACTACCGTTGGCAATTTCCCAGCCATTTCTTTTTTGCGCCCCTCCACCACCTGATGTTTGGGCTTCCCTTTTTGCCGCCGGTTGGCCAAGTGGCGTATACGCATTATTGTTGCCATATTTCTGCTGGCCAGGATTCCCCCTTAAGCCCCCTTGGTTCCCGCTTATACCTGGCATGGCTGAACGTGTGCGGCGGAATGACAAAAATTGTCCCCCAAAGGCAGTTGTTGCTGTTGCAGGTTGCAGGTTGCAGGCAGCAGGTTGCTCATGTTGCTGCTTTTGCTTCTGTGCAGAGAAGAGGTTTTTTGTGCAACTATTATTGTTGCCACTGTTGCTGCTGCAGTTAACTGCTGGTGCTGCTGCTCCTCCTGCTGCTGTTGTTCTTGCTGCGGTTGCTGCTGTGCCTTTGTCACCATTCTTTGC
>VNKB01010112.1:0-12740 GCA_008042735.1 Drosophila leontia | reverse complement strand
CAAATTCCTGCACCCATCCAAAGGATTTCCTCGTTCTCCACACGAGTGACCACTTCTGCCGATTCCAATTACTGGGTTCCGTACGACGACAGCAATAGCAGACGTTCCCGTGGTATTTTATCTTACCAATGCCGAGTCTGCCAAGGGAACCATCCTCTTCGGAAGTGCCACCGTTTTCTCCGGCTTGATGCGAAGAAACGGCTCCAGGCAGTCATCGAAAAGAAGTACTGCGTCAACTGCCTGGCCCACCACCATTCCGGGGGATCGTGTCGTAGTAAAGACCGATGCCAGTCGTGAGGACAGGATCACCACACTCTTCTCCATACCAACGAGTGCTCAGCGTTATCCTACGCTTTCCAGAGCTAATCCTTGCCGTTACTTTTGCTGCGTATCCTCGCAAGGGGGGGGAGAATGTTCACGCCAGAAAGGCGTTTAATTTCGGGAGGCAGTGGGATCCCGTACGCTCTCCTTTTCTCTCCCTCTTCCTCCGGACTTCCAGTCCTAGAGCTTCCAATCCGCTCTCCCTAGCATTAGTTTCCTTTGTATATTTAGTACCAATTTACATCTTACTCAATAAACATCCCGACGCACGTCGCGTAAAACCCCGACAAGTCCTACGTGTTATTATTTATCGAGTGCATTTCAGAGTTAGAGCCGCCCCCCTCCATCAGCCATTAATAATTATAATTTTATATTTACTTCATCGCTCAAAGAATAATAATTATTATTTTGAGCGAAAAAAGTTCGATCAACAAATTATGATCATTTTTTCGTTAAGAATTTCGCTCAATGTGTAATAACTTCTTTCTGAGAGGTTTCTTCGAAAATTTTTTAAATGCTTCTATGAATCGATTCGTCTGTTTTCGATTCATAGAAGCATGTAAAAACTTAAACTTAAAAATTAATAATTAAAATTGGTTTAATATATAAAAAATCTAGATTTCAGCAATCGTTGGTTATCTTGAAAGAGCATTTTTTCGTGCGACTTTTCCAAGTGAATGATTATTTTGTTTAAAGAAAACATTGATAATCATTATTTACGGTCCCTGCTTTAAATAATGTTTGCAAAAGAGTCTACTGAGTTGGAAAGAGCCGAAATAGAGATCATACAGGCGCAAATTTGTCGAATTGTGCCTACGAGATTGAGCAGGTTTCAAGTTAACCATAAATTAGAGCTGACAATGATTGACGGAAAAGTGTTTAGCGTAATTGCTGAATCATCTTCACAAACGTGTGACATTTGTAAGGCTGGCTACGCCTAACGTAATGAATGAACTAGATGCCATTAAAAATTTGTCAATGCACAATTATTTACTTAAATTCGGGCTGTCTACAAATTGTATATGTTTATTTTTGTGGTTTTTGGTTTTGTAGTTTTTTTTTTTTTTTTTTTTAAATAATAACGATCGATGATGTTGTTTTAGTTCATATCAGTTTAATTTATATTTATTATTATAATTAATTTGGTAGTCGACTCAACTGTTCAGCTGCACATCATCTTAGGAACTAAACTTTAACTTCTACTGTATGTAACGGAACTGCATCTCCTGGGCAACGCCGGGCTAGCTCAGTGGATGCCCAGGGCGGGTTCGACCCGATGCCCACATGCGAACTGTGGGCAATTCCGATACCGATGATATCAGACGTCTCAACTATCGCTATCGCTACAAAACTCACGTCACTACATTTAAAAAAACGTAAACAAAGATATGGACGACAATTTGGGCTAATTGGTGGCTTAGATGTGGATGCCACGAAGCTCCCGCCCAACCTGTGGTGCCTCCGGTGTGTCTAGGGGCACCACCCATTCTCCGGCGGACCGGAGTCTATTCCAGGCGGTCTGGCGACCGACTCATCTCCCCCAGGTAATCACGCTTATTTAGAATTCATGGCGCTTTAATTCGTTATAATGTTTCGCCGTTTCAGATTTGCTCATGCTAACATTGGCAGAGTACGTATTAGTCATAAATCCCTGACGTGATCGTGACCCTAGGCAGGGATGCGCTCGCGCCAAGGCTGGCTCTATGGGCGGCAGAGCATGCGGCCTGGATCGGGGCGGAAATATATGGCCCTTTAGGCGGCAGAAATTCAGCCGACCACCTAGGTTAGGACCGGTCGACTGGAACGGACTCACCGCTGTCCTCCAGATGGCTTCCGATCTCGCCTGATGGATATCGTCTGATGTCGGTGGTTCTGGCGGCCGCTGATATGCCCGATGACGCGCAGGTGCCTTGGTGAGTGAGGGCTCAAGTGTGATGGAGGGCTCAAGTCCCCAATCCTGTCAGCGGCTTGGAGACGGCAAAAGCACCACTCACACAAAAAACATTAAAAAAACCCGTGGCCCGTGATATTGTTCACAGCCACGCTGCAAGGAAAAACTCTTATTCATTTCCCAAATTTTGGTTTCTTTTTTCCCACTTTACTCACGTTATTTTTTCTAAATCTTTTTTCCCAGTCACTCGATTCCCAATGCTAACGCGCCGCTGCCGTCCCGCTAATCTCTCCCTCTTCCAGCCTCCTGCCTCCCTATATAGGCTCCGTTGCCCGAGTTCCAATTTTCGGCTTACCGTAATCTTGGGCGCTCAGTGCAACGGCCTAGTGGAAAGGGTAAAAACCCTTTCTCTTCTATTTCTTTCTCGGTTCGCTCATCTACCCTTGCCTCCCCCTGTTCCTACCGATCCTACCTCTATCGATATATCGATAGTCCTCAAAAAAAAGTGTCAAATCAGCGTTTATCAGTAGCTTGATATTCGGTTGCTAGGCCAGAGATAAGCAGTAGCTTTGCTCAAACAAATGAGACCAAAAAGAAACTATGAGAAAAAACTACACTGGGAAATATTATAGATACATTACTTATATAGTTGGATTTGTTGCTTTGAATGTATGCTACACATTAGTTACCGGCTACCGATTAAAAAGTGGCAGGTGAGGGGCTCAGATAAAACCATAGTTAATCAACGAAAAGCAGCCATTCAAGAAAGATTTCGGGTTGAAATGGGATTATTGGTTGATATTCCAATATAAGGTTCTGGCAACACTAACAGTGGAAATACTAAAAAGGTTATCATTAATTTTGCGCTTCGGGATATACCATTGACATTCAAAAATTTCGCGACTATGCATTTGAAACTGCACGCATTTTTGTTGAACAATACCCGTGGTTTTACATGCCATCCTCAGTGCACAAGATTTTGAAACAAAGACTTAAGCAATTTTCGCTTGAACCATACTTAGAAAAACTCTCGGTCTAACACAATGAAGGATCCTTTGCACTTATTTTTGGTATCGTCGGATCCAGTAATATCAAGTTTAAGCAAAAATGCGGCCAATAGTCCGAGCAAAATATTTCCTTTGGAAATTGAAGGTTAAAATCTACTTGTAGAGTACAATATACAAGTAGAAAATTCCGATTCAGACTCGGAAAATTTAAATTTATTTGTTTGTTGTTTTTTTTTTTAAATAACATCTTTAAAAACAAAATACAAATTCAAACAATTCAAACAAAAAAAAATCTATCTTTTTTTTTAAATTTAAATATAAAAAATTAAATTATATTAAAGGTGTGAAGTTTTATTTCTTTTTAGGTAAACATTTCATAAAAAATTTAAACTTGGTAAATTCTTAGTTACTTATTATAAAACTCCATTTCTGCAGATAGAACAGCCAAATCGGCCACTGTACGTCAGGTTAATTGTTTGGGAATTCACTTCAAAATTTTAAAATAATGAGTTTTGATACTATCTGATACGTCGTAAAGTACTAGTTGCCGTTTTGACCTTTACACTTCGAATATGCCCATCCTTCGCAGCATACACTTCTATAACTCGATCTCCTTTCCATTGTTCTCGCGGTAGGGACTCATCCAAAATAACAAGTTTCATTTATTTTTATTGGCTTTTGCTTATCGTGCGACTTAGGACGAAAACAATGGAGAATTTCACAATGTATTAAGGATCGTTTGTTGAAACGCTGGATAACGGAATATTTACCTCAACTGATTTGGGTGCATGTCACAACGCCCAGTGTCATAACGCCCGCGGGCGTTCTGTCGCTTTTAGAAGTGTCATATTGCCCGCACCGAAAATGTCACAGCGCCCGTGGGCCTTATGACATTTTCTACCTGTGTCATAACGCCCTCAATTTCTTAAAACTTGCAAAAGTTTATCAAGAATCAATGAAAGTACCGTTTTTAATAATACAGTTTAATGTGTTATCTGTTGATTAGGTGGGACACCACATTTGAAGAGCAGTCATGCTCAGATAATACTGAAGATGAAGATGAGGACAATACTTTACACTTCAGTCATATGGTTGAAGTTCCTAAATGTATAATTTTCCTTGACACTTCGCGTGATGTGGTACTATTACCTTGTACCCACTTCAAAATATGTTTTGAGTGCTACAAAGTGATGAAAATTAAAGCGGCGAAGTCTCTATTGCTCTGCCCATATTGCAGGCAAATAGTAAACAGCCAAATCAAAGGAGAAGGAACTCCAATAGCTTTGGTCCAGGAGCCATGGATCGCCTCAAGCAATGCCATCGCCGGTCTGAAGTCCGCAAATTACAATTTTCTCCATCCACTAACGGTAAGCAGGAATAGAACCGCCGTACTTGTACGGAAAGGTCTACACGCTAACCTTATGTCTCACTACAGCTCCGATGACCTGACCGTGGTGATGTTAGAGAGCGGAAAAAAGCGCGTGTTGGTAGCTTCCTACTACATGGCACACGAGAGGACGGCCCCACCAGAAGAACTCATGAGCCTGGTAGAAGCCAGCCCGAAGGACCAGCAACTGCTCGTGGGTGCAGACGCCAACGCGCACCACTGCGTATGGTGCCCCAATGTTTCGGCGAGATGGACGATGGATAGTGGTAAGAGGGGATCTTTCTTCCCTGAAACTTTCTCTTCCTTCTCTTCCGCCGCTGCACTCTCTCTTCGGGTCAAATGTGGATGCCCCCACATATTTGTGCCGGTCCGTCAACTGATTGCTCGATCAGCTGGCGAGCACAAGCGCACTGCAGCTGAGTGGCAGCGCTGCAGCGCCGATGCACTCTACATGCGCACATTAGCGCCACCTACGGGGTATAAAACCCTGACAGGTGTCAGAAGCTGAATGTTACAGGCTTCAGCAAACGATCGCTGCGGAAATCCGTAGCATACATTCTAGGGCTTCTGCTCGAAGTCCTTGGAAAGGATACGGAATTTGGCCATGTTCCATCGCATTAGTGGTTCACACGCGCGGCCTAATGGTGGAAAAGGTCATGGATCAGACCGACTGCCATCCCCACCGCTGTGGCGGCACACCCAAAAATGGGGCTCTGGCGACCGAGGCGGGGCGGTATAACCCCCAACAAAATTAAGTCGGAGGGAAATATTCGACCAGCGAGGGAGGCTCCGTGTCGTCCCGATATGGTGGAAGCTTTCGCCACACTCAACGGCTTAATCCACGCAGCGTCTGCTCATACTGGGCGGCTGCGTGATCTGCTTCTGCGCCATAGTGGCCGGCAGTGGAACTAGCCTGGCAGCAGGTATCAGCTGCACACTAATCTAAATCCAGGTAGCGTCTGACCCACATTGGGCGGCTACTTGGTCTGCGTCTGAGCCATAATGGCCGGCAGTTTTAACCTACCTGGCAGAAGGTATAAAATGCAGCCTCGCATTGGGCTAAAATGTAAAAAAAATAAAAGTCGAGTACTAACATTATTACTCCAGGTGGCAGCCACAAATATGGAAATCCACCCGCGGTCTATCCCGCGGCAAGGGCACGGATTCTGGAGGACCTAACCCACATTTCACCCACTACGGCGACGCCGGCGGCCCACTTGGCCGACGTCAATCCGAAAGCTACAAGTGTAGACGAGGAATTATGAGCGTTTCAAAAGGGCTTTCGCATACACCGCAGTCCGCCAGGAGATGCTGCGAATACCAACGTTGCCCCAGCCCTAGGCGGGACCGCAGAAGGGGATATCTCATGCACCCCGTTAGCGAAACTCAACAGGGACTCCCCGAGTTCGTCAGGGCCCGAGCATCCTACCAAGAGGCCTAGAGCCCCCCAACCACAACTAGTGGAGATGGGGACGATCCTCGAAGCCCTGCTTATGAAGGTCACCGAGCAGAAGGTGCGGAGCATAAACCAAGGCATGAAGAATGCCTTCGTTAGGCTTAAAGAGATCCAAGAAGCCTAGATGCGGCACCCGGAAGTAAGGCCCCCACTCAGCCGGATTAAGGATACAGCGGATCGCGGGTGTCAGACAGCCCAAGTCTGTACTCCGCGATTATAAAGCTGCACAAACCTCTCCGAGCAGACGCGTTCGACCGGTCAAGCAAGGCTCGGGAAGCGATCCAAATCGCCCCATGGAGCGTAGCGCACAACCATCGAACCCCAGGAGGATGGCTGAGGGCAATAATGGAGGGGACGGAAAGGCGCCCACGCCCACCGAACAACCATGTCGTGTTCGTCCAGGAACGGGCCGGCGTGAGAGGCCTAAAAGACGTGGCAAGGATACGCTGATAATGAGCCCTCCTCCAGAGATGTCCTATAGCGAAGTGCTCGGCCTGGTTACGCGCGCTAAGGACGCCAGGAGTCAGAAAGACAGCTAAAGGAGAGCTCTTGCTGGAGATCAAGCGCAACTCGCAGGTTCAAACCAGTGGCATCAGGGATTTGATTGGCAAAGCCCTTGGAACTGGAGCCACGATCCGCACGATGACGCCCCAGGTCTCCTACCGGATATGGGACCTAGAGAAGCTAACTACAAAGGAGGAGCTAGAGGATGCGCTGGTCAAGCAGGCAAACCTCCCCCCGAACTCGGTAACCGTTAAAGGTGTACGCGCCTTGGTCTCAGGAAGCCAGGCCGCAACCTTTACGGTTCCGGCGGTTCGGCAAAGTAAAATAACCCTGCAAGCTGCTTTAAGTGCGAGCAGCTTAAAAGGAAGGACACGAGTCACCAGGCCGGTAGCCGGTAGCGTTTGGAAAACGTTCACGCGGACAATGGCTTCGTGCGAGCCAAAGCTGGAGGCTGGTGGATCTACAGCATATACCTCGGCCCTAACCTTACGCTAGCCAAGTTCGCTGTCATCCTGGACAGGCTCGCTGCCGATGCAAGAGGCCGCTCCCCGACTCTGCTTACGGGAGATTTCAACGCCTGGGCGGTCGACTGGGGCAGCGCTACCACAAACGCCCGTGGCACAACACTCCTAGAAGTGCTCTCAACGCTAGATGTGGCCTTACTCAATCTAGGGCAGGAGCACACTTTTAGTCGGACAGGAGAAGGATCAGTGGTGGACCTCACCTTTGCCAGTCGCTCGAGAGCCGGGCAGTGCACGCGGGGTGTACACGGCAAGTGATCACGCGGCAATTTTCACCACGCTGGACGCTGGCAGCTTTAAGCTTTAAGGTCGACTCGCTCGACACCCAAGCCTTTGCGTTAAGGATGCAGAGAGTGGAAGCGACACTGAAGATATGGCAAACTCGGTGATGAGCCAGGTGCTAAAGGCCTGTGAGGAGTGCATTCCTTCCAGGTCCGTCCACTAGGCACCGCGACTCCGTCTACTGGTTGAATCACGAGATAGCAGAGGCACGAAAGGACTGCGTAATAGCCAGGCGACTTTACCAACGGTCGTGCGGATCCCAGTCACACCTGGTAAAGCGTGAGGCATCATCGGTGCAGAAGAGCTCTCAAGGCGGCAATAAAGGGCAGCAAGACAAAATGCTTTCTAGATCTGTGTGAGGCTGCGGACCGAGACCCGTGGGGAAACGCTTACAAAATAATTGTAAAGAAGGTCGGCAGAGCGAACAACCGGGCCCCACTGGACGCGGAAAGTCTCGAGAACATAGTTGCGCACCTATTCCCCAGGATATCTAACGCTGAGCTTGCCACAGGGGCTGGCACCTACCCGATGCATGAGCTCGAGCCCTTCTCCGAAGAGGATATGATGGCGGTGACGGATAGGATCAAGATGACGAAGGCGCCAGGCCCGATTGCATTCCCAACAGAACGCTGTCGAACGCCGGACTGCAGCTAGCGCCGCAGAAAACCGTAGCAGTCCTGGTGAGCAGCAGGAAGAAGGTGGAGGTGGCAAGCGTTCGGGTCTGCGAAGCAACGGTCAGATCTTCTAAAGCTATTAAATACCTAGGAGTGATGATCGACACCAGACTCTCCTTCAGGGAGCACCTGGCATACGCAAGCTCCAAGGCTGCCACGACAGTGAGAGCACTTTCAAGGATTATGCTGAACCAACACGGCCCAAGACAAGCGAGCAAGCTCCTTTTAGCGAGCGCAGCTAGAGCGACTATGCTGTATGCAGCCCCCGTATGGAGTCACGCCATGGCGACGCCTTCTTACAGCCGTGGGCTGATACCGCACACCGCCTGGCCGCTCTTCGCATTTGCAGTGCGTTTCGGACGGTCTCGGATCAAGCGGCGCTAGTCATAGCTGGCAACCCACCGATAGATCTGCTGGCCAAGGAGCAGGCTGATGTCTTCAAGAAGGTTCACGGCCACGCCCTGTCGCCCCGTGAGAAAAAGGAGGCAAAATGGCAACGCTAACCGCGTGGCAATCACGTTGGGATGCCTCAACCAAGGGGCGGTGGACGCACCGTCTAATTCCGTGCCTAAAGACGTGGACCAGGAGAAAACACGGGCAGGTTAATTTCTTCTTGACTCAGGTGCTTAGTGGCCACGCGTGCTTTAAGATCTACCTACATAGGTTCGCCGACGAGGAGAGTGGAGGCTGCAGTCGAGCACGCGCTGTTCTCGTGTGTTAAATTCGAGAGCGAGCGGCGCACGGTGGATTCCCTTCTACAGACCAGCATTAGCGAGGAAAACCTCGTTCCAGAGATGTTGAGGAGCGAGGAAAATTGGCAAGGAGTCTCCAGCTCCGCCGCCGCGATCATGGGTAAGCTCAGGATCGAGGAGAGGCGCAGGAATCAGGAGGAGTCTTAGTCTGGGAGCGGTGCCCGCGCGAAGCATTGCGAGTGATCTGCCCCTTCTAATGTTCACCCCCCCCCCTCCCTTACTTCTAAATCAGTCATGCCCAGCCCATAGCTCTTGCGGCTAGCATTGTTTTTGTAATTGCTCTTAGGCATAGGCAAAGCAATCGGAGTATATGTATTGGAGTATATGTATTGTATTTTCATGTATTTTTATTACTTTCGATATCTTAATTTCACTCGCTCTGGCCACACCGACGTGAACGAATGTGCATACGTACAGCTCCTGAGAAAAAATCAACTAAATCGCAATTACCCCCATATAGACAAGTCCACAATGGTGGCATAAATACCTGTGTTAGCCTAGATGGCAAATCGGAAGTGCAAGTGCTTGTGGTGACCAATATATTTGACAAAGTTTGTTTTCGCACAAGTGCGACTGGCCGGCCAGCGGCTGGTGACAGGCCACAGTTCGCGTGTTACAATTGGACAAATCCTGCAAGTTCAGGTAAAAAACAAATCTCCCGTGCTCCGCTGATCACGTTGGATCTTCATAGGGGCTCTAATAGCTGCAAAACGTTTTGTTAACATTGTGGAAAAATTATAACCTCAACTATTTGCTTTGTGAAAATCCCAAATAACGAGCTGTCAGTCATCGGATAATTAATAAAACCTAACGCGTAAGTAAAAACGTGTTGTTATCCTTAAAACCTACGTAAGCAGATACTTGCTCAAGTATGGATGAAGACTCATATGACCTAAGCCAGCTTGGTAACGAGCGGCGTGACATGATGAAAAAAATCGCTGGTACACCTGCAGAGCTGCGTGCCAGCCTAGAAAAAGATTTAAGTAATGCTATTAATTCTAGCAGCTATATCAAAAGCTACATTGCAACGACAACTACAACTACGACGAGTACCCTGTCATTTACTCATGGAAATAGCAGCACATTTAACACAGTTGCGGCGACATCAACTAATAGTGTATGCTCCATTACAAGCAGCCCAACAGTTAGTAAAGTAGCCGAAGCCGAAAATTTAACGCAAAATAGGCATTGTTCATTCCAAATGCCAAGGATCTCCCTCCTAAAAAATAAAAAGAGGGTGGACAAGGTATCCAAAGTAATCCATAAGTCCAAACCATACGACCAAACCAAGGGACGCCAAACCAATACATCAGCTACTACCTCCTTAGCTGCACTTGAAAATAATCGCTTCGCAGAGTTTGCTAAAGAAGTTGATGCCATAATGGATCTGGATTACCAAGTTGAAGACGAGCAAGAAAATGCGCCTGACAAAAATTTAACTGGAAGCGAACAGCCTGCTAAAGCAGCACCTAAGCCACCAGCTATCTGCGTGCCGCATGTTGCCCAAATGGGCAAGCTAGAAGACGCGCTGTATGCTGTTGTTAAGGACGACGATTTCAACATACGCACTTCAAGATTTGGAGTATCGAGAATCTACGCAAAAAATTCAACTGCTTTTCGACAAATTGTAAAACTGCTCACTGAACAAAAGTGCGAGTTTTGGCATCACCAATTGAGGGAGGATGCAGCGTTTCGAATAGTCATTCGTGATATTCATCCCAGTGTCTCAACAGCTGTAATAAAAAATGCTTTTACTGAGAGGGGCTTTAAGGTCTTAAATGTTTACTGTCCTAGGAAACCGGATTGGCGTAATATACCTGTCAATGAAAATGATGGCGCTGAAATTAATGATATAAAAACTAGGCAAAACAAGTTTTATGTCAATTTGCAAAAGTCTCCAACTGTCGTAGAAGCACTCAAAATTACTCAAATTGGAAGACACCGAGTTAAGATTGAGAGGGCGAATCCAAGCCGAGAACTTGTGCAATGTTTTAGATGCCAAGACTTTGCAGCAAATGCTCTGGTGATCATGAAACTGGATCGCTATCCTGCGAGCTAAGATTGAGCGAATCATCAATATGCGCAAATTGTGGACAAAATCATGTATCTAGTTTCAAAGGCTGCACTGTCAGAATGGAGCTGGGCAAGAAGCTCAAACCTGATGCTAGATTACTGAAACAAAGCAACTACAGAATGCCCCACTCAAGTAACCAAATTATAGCAAATGCTGCTGTTAGGGCAGGCCTTTCGTATGCGGATCCAGCTAGGCCTAACCAAATGAACTTTCAATCCAACCAACCAACCAATCAACAATCATTCTCAAATCAGACTGATCCTCGATCGGGCGGTTATCCTGATGATCAGCACTTCAACGAAAAATTCAACAAGCTTGAGAGAGCTATCATGGAAATAAACATCCGTATGGACCGAATGTATAAATTAATAGAGGAAACATTGGAGTCAGGCAAAGCCTTTCGAGATCTGGTTCAGAAAATCCTCCTTAAATGAATCAACAGCATTTAAAAATCGGATTATGGAACGCACGAGGACTGGTCAAGAACATAGATGAACTTAGACTTTTCCTTAATGCCCAAAATATTGATATAATGCTGATAACAGAGACTCATATGCGGCCTGGACTAAAAGTTTACCTGCCCGGCTACGAACCATACTTTGCCAATCATCCATACTCAACAGGCACCCATCTCAAGCCTGTCCATTCAAGCTGCTTCTGCAAGTGTGCAGACCAATCGTGGATGCATTAGCATTTACTCCTTATACTTACCTCCCAACCAGCCTTGGAGCAAGACTGATTTCGAACAAGCACTGGCTAACCTAGGCGATAAGTTTATTGCAGGAGGAGACTTTAATGCAAAGCACCCATGGTGGGGTAATATAAGCACGTGCCCACGAGGAAGGCACTTACAAGAGGCTATTGCTAGCAGCAGCTGTCAAATAATTGCCACGGGTGAGCCAACCTTCTTCTCGTACACCACTTCAAATAGACCAACTGCACTAGATTTCTATATTGTTAATGGCATCCCAACAAGCAATATAACAGTAGAACTGAAGCATGACCTGTCCTCGGATCATCTGCCGGTCGTCGCTACACTACATCAAGCTCCACAAATAAAACCTAAGCGTCAACCCTTACTTCCGTATGGTTTATCAATTGAGGACTTCCAAAATACTTTGGAAGGACGAATCAATTTAAACACGCAGATAAATAGTCCGGATGACCTGGAAGATGCTATATCAACCTTTATGCACAATATAAAAATGGCCGCATCCACTACCGTACAAATTAGGCAATGCTCGCCATCTCATCATGCTCCATTGCCCCCAAATGTAAGCGCGCTTTTACGGCTAAAAAGGAAAGCGCGTAAAGAGTATGTAAGAACCCGCGACGCAAGGTACCACAAAGTTTACGTGAGACTGGCCAATCGTTTGCGAAAAGAACTAGCGAAGCTCAAACAGAACGCATTTGATAGTCTGCTGGAAAGAACTGGTCCTGATGCATCCTTCAACTACTCTCTATGGAAGCTCACAATCCGTTTCAAAAGGATCGTCGTCCCCAAGGCCCCTCTCAAGGATCCCGCTGGAGGCTGGTGCTTTTCAAATGCGCAGAAAGCGGAAGCTTTTGCTATCAGCTTGGAGGAGAGGTTCAAACCTTTTGACCTTACAACGCCAGATATACAAAGAGCAGTTGAAATGAGAATGGAAGAGCCATTTCAAATGTGTTTGCCAGCACAGCCAGTAACGCTACCAGAAGTTGCGGAGTTAATAAAGAAGATAAAAACCAAAAAAGCTCCTGGAGAAGATGGCCTGGACAATAGAACATTAAAAGTTCTACCTAAGAAAGCTGTCCTTTTCTTGGTACTATTGTTCAACAGCGTTCTCCGCCTAGGGCACTTTCCAATGAGCTGGAAGACTGCTCTAATTACT